>BLIW01000011.1:39691550-39971550 GCA_016586305.1 Ophiorrhiza pumila | reverse complement strand
TTTTAACATTCAATTTTTTCGACAATATTCAATAGAAAATATGTTCACAATCGATGTGGGTGCAAAAAACCGTACAGCAAAAGTCAAATTCAACAATTTTTTTTGAATTTGTAATTTTTCACCAAAATACGTTCCATGAAAAATGAAGCTTTGGTTAAATTTTTAACATTCACTATTTTCAACCATATTAAGCAAAAAACATGTACACAATCGATGTGGGTGCAGAAAAAGGTACAGAAAAATCAAATTCAGCAATTTTTTTCAATTTGTAATTTTTCGCCAAAATAAGTGTGTTATAACCGATGAAAAATGAAGCTTTAATGAAAATTTTAACATTCACTGTTTTCAACAATATTAAATAGAAAACATGTACACAATCGATGTGGGTGCAGAAAATCTTACAGAAAAAGTCAAAATCAACAATTTTTTCAATTTGTAATTTTTCACCGAAATACGTGTGTTATTATAACCCATGAAAAATGGAGATTTGGTCAAAATTGACATTCAATTTTTTCGACAATAATCAATAGAAAACATGTTCACAATCGATGTAGGTGCCGAAAACCGTATAGAAAAGGTCAAATGCAACAAATTTTTTTGGATTTGTAATTTTTCACCAGAATACGTGTGTTATAACCAATAAAAAATTAAGGTTTGGTTAAAATTTTAGAATTCCCTTTTTTCGACAATATTCAATAGAAAACAAGTTCACAATCGTTGTGGGTGCAGAAAACCGAATAGAAAAAGTCAAAATCAGCAATTTTTTCAATTTGTAATTTTTCACCAGAATACGTGTGTTATAACCTATGAAAAATGATGGTTTGGTTAAATTTTTAACATTCACTTTTTTCGACAATATTCAACAAAAAACATGTCCACAATTGAAGTGGGTGAAGAAAACCATACTGAAAAAGTCAGAATCAACAATTGTTTTCAATTTGTAATTTTTCACCAAAATACGTGTGTTATAACCCATGAAAAATGGAGGTTTTGTTAAAATTTTAGCTTTCTCTTTTTTCAACAATATTCAATAGAAAACAAGTTCACAATCGATGCAGGTGCTGAAAATCTTATAGAAAAAGTAAAAAATCAACAATTTTTATTAGTTTGTAATTTTTCACCGAAATACGTGTTATAACCCATGAAAAATGGAGGTTTGGTCAAAATTGACATTCAATTTTTTCGACAATATTCAATAGAAAACATTTTCACAATCATTGTGGTGCAGAAACCCGTACATAAAAAGTCAAATTCAACAATTTATTTGAATTTGTAATTTTTCAACGAAATACGTGTTATAACACATGAAAAACAGACATTTGTTGCAAATTTTAACATTCATTTTTTTGGACAAAAAAAAGACAATATTCAGTAGAAACATGTTCACAATAGATTTGGGTGCTGAAAACCATACATCAAAAGTCAAATTTAACAATTTTTTTGAATTTGTAATTTTTCACCGAATACGTGTGTTATAACTCATGAAAAATGAAGCTTTGGTGAAAATTTTAACATTCACTGTTTTCGACAATATTCAATAGTGTGCTTGGGTATATCCAGCACCCTTTTATCCAAATTTAAATAAACTCGTTATTTAAAAAAAATACAAAAAAAGACAATATTCAATAGAAAACATGTACAAAATCGATGTGGGTGCAGAAAATCGTACAGAAAAAGTCAAAATCAACAATTTTTTGAATTTGTAATTTTTCACCAAAATACGTGTGTTATAACCCATGAAAAATGGTGGTTTGGTTAAAATTTTAACATTCATTTTTTTCGGAAATATTCAATAGAAAACATGTTAATAATCGATGTGGGTGCCGAAAACCGTACACAAAAGGTCAAATTCAACAATTTTTTTTGAATTTGTAATTTTTCACCAAAATACATGTGTTATAACCCATGAAAAATGGTGGTTTAGATAAATTTTTGAACATTCACTTTTTTCGACAATATTCAATTGAAAACATGTTCACAATCGATGTGGGTGCTGAAAATCTTATAGAAAAAGTAAAAATCAACAATTTTTTTAGTTTGTAATTTTTCACCGAAATACATGTGTTATACCCATGAAAAATGGAGGTTTGGATAAAATTGACATTCAATTTTTTTGACAATATTCAATAGAAAACATTTTCACAATCATTGTGGCTGCAGAAAACCGTACATAAAAAGTCAAATTCAACAATTTATTTGAATTTGTAATTTTTCAACAAAATACGTATTATAACCAATGAAAAATAGACATTTGTTGCAAATTTTAACATTCATTTTTTTGGACAAAAAAAAGACAATATTAACAAGAAAAAAAGAAAATATTCAATAGAAACATGTTCACAATCAATTAGGGTGCAGAAAACCGTACAGCAAAAGTCAAATTCAACAATTTTTTTGAATTTGTAATTTTTCACCAAAATACGTGTGTTATAATCCGTGAAAAATGAAGCTTTGGTGAAAATTTTAACTTTCATTGCTTTCGACAATATTCAATAGAAAACATGTACACAATCGATGTGGGTGTAGAAAATCGTACAGAAAAAGTCAAAGTCAACAATTTTTTCAATTTGTAATTTTTCACCAAAATACGTGAGTTATAACCCATGAAAAATGGTGAATTGGTTAAATTTTTAACTTTCACTTTCTAATATGCGCGTCAAGAAAATGTTCTTGACTGAGCCCTTGCACCAATACACGTCATAAAACCAACAGGTGGAAGGTCCACCTTATCTCACAAGCACATGATTCCATAAGCAAGATTCAGATCTAGGATTCTCATATCTAACCACATATGAATCTATACTCAAAGTCATCAAATCAGAGCATAAGCACAATCCAGAAATTCACCAATATGACCACATATGAGGCAGCATGTTGTCAATCAATTCAACGCCAAGCCTTGTTAATCAGAGTTTAAGTCACTAATGAATAATGTCGAAAAGTGTGAATGTTCAAATTTTCACCAAAACTCCATTTTTCATGGGTTATAAAACACATATTTTGTGAAAAATTACAAATTCAAAAAAATTGTTTATTTTTACTTTTTCTGTACAGTTTCTGCACCCAGCTCAAGTGTGAACACGTGTTCTAATGAATATTGTCGAAAAAACGTGAATGTTAAAATTTTCACCAAAACCCCATTTTTCATTGGTTATAACACATGTATTTTTGTGAAAAATTACAAATTTAAAGAAATTGTTGATTTTGACTTTTTCTATACGGTTTTCTGCACCCACATCGATTGTGAACATGTTTTCTATTGAATATTGTCGAAGAAAGGAAATTTTAAAATTTTAAACCAACCTCTATTTTTCATGGGTTATAACACACGTATTTTGGTTAAAAATTACAAATTAAAAAAAATTATTGATTTTGACTTTTTCAATACGATTTTAAGCACCCACATCGATTGTCAACATGTTATCTACTGAATATTGTCTTTTTTTCTTGTTAATATTGTCTTATTTTTTGTCGAAAAAAGTGAGTGTTAAAATTTTCAACAAATGCCTATTTTTCATGGGTTATAACATGTATTTCGGTGAAAATTTACAAATTCAAATAAATTGTTGAATTTGACTTTTTCTGTACAGTTTTCTGCACCCACAATGATTGTGAAAATATTTTCTATTGAATATTGTCGAAAACATTGAATGTCAATTTTAACCAAATCTCCATTTTCATGGGTTATAACACACGTATTTCAATGAAAAATTACAAACTCAGAAAAATTGTTTGTTTTTACTTTTTCTGTACAGTTTCTGCAACCAGCTCAAGTGTTTACACGTGTTCTAATGAATATTGTCGAAAAAAGTGAATGTTAAAATTTTCACCAAAGTTCCATTTTTCATGGGCTATAACACACGTATTTTTGTGAAAAATTACAAATTCAAACAAATTGTTTATTTTGACTTTTTCTATACGGTTTTCTGCACTCACATCGATTGTGAACATGTTTTCTATCAAATATTGTCGAAGAAAGGGAATTCTAAAATTTCAACCAAACCTCCATTTTTCATGGGTAATAACACACGTAGTTTGGTGAAAAATTACAAATTGAAAAAATTGTTGATTTTGACTTTTTCTGTACGATTTTCTGCACCCACATAGATTGTAAACATGTTTTCTATCAAATATAATCGGAAAAAATGAATGTTAAAATTTTCGCCAAACCTCAATTTTTCATGGGTTATAACACACGTATTTCAAGGAAAAATTACAAATTCAAAAAAATTGTTGATTTTTACTTTTTTTTACGGTTTTCTGCACCCACATCGATTGTCAATATGTTTCTATCGAATATCGCCTTTTTTTCTTGTGAATATTGTTTTTTTTGTCGAAAAAAGTAAATGTTAAAATTTTCAACAAATGTCTATTTTTCACGGGTTATAACACGTATTTTGGTGAAAATTACAAATTCAAATAAATTGTTGAATTTGACTTTTTATGTACGGTTTTCTGCACCCACAATGATTGTGAAAATATTTTCTATTGAATATTGTCGAAAAAATTGAATAGCAACTTTAACCAAACCTCCATTTTCATGAGTTATAACACACGTATTTCGGTGAAAAATTACAAATTCAAATAAATTGTTTATTTTGATTTTTTCAAGACGATTTTCAGCACCCACATCGATTGTGAATATGTTTTATATTTAATATTGTCGAAAAAAGGGAATGCTAAATTTTAACCAAACCTCCATTTTTCATGGGTTATAACACACATATTTTGGTGAAAAATTATAAATTCAAAAAAAATGTTAAATTTTACCTTTTCTGTACGGTTTTCGGCACCCACATCGATTGTGAACATGTTTTCTATTAATATTGTCGAAAAAAGTGAATGTTAAAAATTTAACCAAACCACCATTTTTCATGGGTTATAACACACGTATTTTGGTGAAAAATTACAAATTGAAAAAATTGTTGATTTTGACTTTTTCTGTACGATTTTCTGCACCCACATCGATTGTGTACATGTTTTCTATTTAATATTGTCGAAAACAGTGAATGTTAAAATTTTCACCAAAGCTTCATTTTTCATGGGTTATATAACACACGTATTTTGGTGAAAAATTACAAATTCTAAAAATTGTTGAATTTTACTTTTTTCTATACGTTTTCTGCACCCACATCGATTGTGAACATGTTTCTATTAAATATTGTCTTTTTTTCTTGTGAATATTGTCTTTTTTTTTCAAAAAAAAGTGAATGTAAAAATTTTCAACAAATGTTTATTTTTCATAGAAAGCACCTCACCTTGCTGCGAGATGATACGCCAGGCTTTGTTGGTATATAAAGGTTGTAGTAGGACGGCCTTTATATAATCACAAACCACTGCATTTCATCTCACACAAAAGGAAGCTTCTTTGTTTCTTCGCTGTAAATCAAGAGCCCTAATATAAAGGAGATGTTTCTCCTCTTTCCTCAGCTGTAAATCGTAATAGGCGCTTCATTGTAAGGGAGGAGTCCTCCTTATTTATAGCTTTGAAATTGTACTAATGGTGTGGGTATATCCTACATTAACTTTTGTATCTTTATCATTCAATCAATAAAATAGGGAGTGGCGCCCCCCCGCAAATGGGATAATTAGCCAACAAAAAAAATAATAGGTTATAACATGTATTTCGGTGAAAAATTACAAATTCAAATAAATAGTTGAATTTGACTTTTTATGTACGGTTTTCTGCACCTACAATAATTGTGAAATTATTTTCTATTGAATATTGTCGAAAAAGTTGAATGTCAATTTTAACCAAATCTCCATTTTCATGTGTTATAACACACGTATTTCGGTAAAAAATTACAAACTAAAAAATTGTTGATTTTGACTTTTTCAATACGATTTTCAGCACAAACATCGATTGTGAACTTGTTTTCTATTGTATATTGTCGAAAACAATGAATGTCAAAATTTTAACCAAGCCTCCATTTTCATGGGTTATAACACACGTATTTCAGTGAAATATTACAAATTCAAAAAAATTGTTTATTTTTACTTTTTCTGTACATTTTCTGCACCTAGCTCAAGTGTGAAAAACTGTTCTAATGAATATTGTCGAAAAAAAGTTAATGTTAAAATTTTCACCAAAACCCCATTTTTCATGAGTTATAAAACACGTATTTTTGTGAAAAATTACAAATTCAAAAAATTGTTGATTTTAACTTTTTCTATACGGTTTTCTGTACCCACATCGATTGTGAACATGTTTTCTACTTAATATTGTCGAAAAAAGGGAATGCTAAAATTTTAACCAAACCTCCATTTTTCATGGGTTATAACAGACGTATTTTGGTGGAAATTAAAAATTCAAAAAAATTGTTGAATTTGACCTTTTCTGTATGATTTTCTGCACCCACATCGATTGTATACATGTTTTCTATTGAATGTTGTCGAAAAGAGTGAATGTTAAAATTTTCACCAAAGCTTCATTTTTCATGGATTATAACACACGTATTTTGGTGAAAAATTACAAATTCAAAAAAATTGTTGAATTTTACTTTTTCTGTACGGTTTTTTGCACCCACATTGATTGTTAACATTTTTTCTATTGAATATTGTCGACAAAAATGAATATTAAAAATTTAACCAAACCACCATTTTTCATGGGTTATAACACACGTATTTTGGTGAAAAATTACAAATTGAAAAAAATGTTGATTTTGACTTTTTCTATACGATTTTCTACACCCACATCGATTGTAAACATGTTTTCTATCAAATATTTTTGAAAAAAATGAATGTTAAAATTTTAACCAAACCTCAATTTTTCATGGGTATATAACACATGTATTTCAAGGGAAAATTACAAATTCAAAAAAATTGTTGATTTTTACTTTTTCTTTACAGTTTTCTGCACCCACATCGATTGTGTACATGTTTCTATTGAATATTGTCTTTTTTTCTTGTGAATATTGTCTCTCTTTTTTTGTCTAAAAAAGTGAATGTTAAAATTTTCAACAAATATCCATTTTTCATGGGTTATAACACGTATTTCGGTGAAAAATTACAAATTCAAATAATTGTTGAATTCGACTTTTTCAGTACGATGTTCTGCACCCACGTTGAGTGTGAACATGTTTTCTATTGAATATTGTCGAAAAAACAGAATCTAAAATTTTAACCAAACCTCCATTTTTCATGGGTTATAACATACGTATTTTGGTGAAAAATTACAAATTCAAAAAAAATTGTTGAATTTGACCTTTTCTGTACGGTTTTCGGCACCTACATCGATTATAAACATGTTTTCTATTGAATATTGTCAAAAAAAGTGAATGTTAAAATTTTAACCAAACCACCATTTTTAATGGGTTACAACACACGTATTTTGGTGAAAAATTAAATTGAAAAAATTGTTGATTTTTACTTTTTTTTGTACAATTTTCTGCACCCACATCGATTGTGTACTATTTTTCTATTGTATATTGTCTTTTTTTTTTTGATGGCTAATCAGCCCATTTACGGGGGGCGCTACTCCCTATTTTATTGATAGAATTAAGGTGAACAAACTGAATGGCGGACTTACCCTCACCATTAGTACATTTAAGCCCAAAAGAGACAAAGAAAAATCGGGAGGACTCCTCCCTTACATTCGAATACTTGAAAAGAAATAAGGAGTACTTCCTCCTTTACAATATCTTCCTAGATTTACAGTCAAAGAGGAGTACAAAACAAATATATAGAGGTGAGTTTGGATTTAGGAATTGTATCATAGCCGTCTGGAGACTAAAAACTTTGATATGATCCCTAAATTCACCATCACCATATTGCAGCCCAAGTAAAATTTCTTTTCTGCATTATGAGAAAAGTGCACAAAGAAATATGCAATTCTCTATATATGGTATGCTTCAACATGAGTGTGTTTGACAAACATTTTTCCTTCAGCAGCAAAAAATAAGAGGACAAAACCTGCCTAACATCAGCAGCAGGTGGTCATGTTTTATTTTTTGAAAAAAGTCTAACTTCATTGTGGTATGCAAAAAGAGATTGGACAAGAAAACAATGCCTAACATCAGCAACATGGTGGTCCACTTTTCTGTTGCTAAGTTTCCGAAAAGGAAAACTGTTAACCTGGGAATTAGACCAAATTGTCTAGCATCAGCAGCAAAGTGATAGACTTTGAGGCTGATAAAAAGGCAGATATTCACCGAGGAAAAGCTTCAAGATGTGTTCTTTTGACATATGGAATTCCGAGTCTCTCCAAACGAATCACTTTCTGAATTTTGACATGAAGTAGAGATTCCTCGTAGAAGATTTGGTTTGGAAGTTGTGCCGCTACCCGTGCCAAAAGTTTTGCTGGAGCATTTGCTTCCTTTGGACATTTGTTCCATGTCACCCTTGGTATTAAATCTCTGATTTGTTGGATTTTACTTCTGATTTTCCATGGATTTTTGTGTTCATCCTGTATTTCCACATGAAAACTGTTAGAGCTCGATTCAATAATGTTGAAAGGGAGAAAAAGTGAATGTTAAAATTTTCACCAAAGCTTTATTTTTCATAAGTTATAACACACGTATTTTGGTGAAAATTACAAATTCAAAAAAATTGTTGAATTTGACAGTTTTTGGTTCGATTTTCTGCATCCACATTGATTGTGAACATGTTTTCTATTGAATATTGTCGAAAAAAATTGAATGTAGATTTTAACCAAACCTCCATTTTTCATGAGTTATAACACACGGATTTCGGTGAAAAATTACAAACTAAAAAAAATTGTTGATTTTGACTTTTTCAATACGATTTTCTGCACCTACATCAATTGTGAACATGTTTTCCATTGAATATTGTCGAAAAAATTGAACGTCAAAATTTTAATCAAACCTCTATTTTCATGGGTTATAACACACGTATTTTGGTGAAAATTTACAAAGTCAAAAAAATTGTTGATTTTGACTTTTTCTATACGGTTTTCTGTACTCACTTTGATTGTGAACATGTTTTCTATTGAATGTTGTCGAAAAAATTGAATGTAAAAATTTTAACCAAACCTCCATTTTTCATGGGTTATAACACACGTATTTCAGTGAAAAAATTACAACTCAAAAAAATTGTTTATTTTTACTTTTTCTGTACAGTTTCTGCACCCAACTTGATTGTGAACACGTGTTCTAATAAATTTTGTCAAAAAAAGTGAATATTAAAATTTTCACCAAAACTCCATTTTTCATGGGTTATAACACACATATGTTTTTGAAAAATTACAAATTCAAAATAATTGTTGATTTTGACTTTTTCTATACGGTTTTATGCACCCACATCTATTGTAAACATATTTTATATTTAATATTGTTGAAAAAGGGGAATGCTAAAATTTTAACCAAATCACCATTTTTCATGGGGTTATAACACACGTATTTTGGTGAAAAATTACAAACTAAAAAATTGTTGATTTTACTTTTTCAATCCGATTTTCAGCACCCACATCAATTGTGAACATATTTTCTATTGAATATTGCCGAAAAAATTGAATGTCTACATTTTAACCAAACCTCCATTTTCAAGGGTTATAACACACGTATTTCTATGAAAATTTACAAAGTCAAAAAAATTGTTGATTTTGACTTTTTCTGTACCTACTTCGATTGTGAACATGTTTTCTGTTGAATGTTGTCGAAAAAATTGAATGTAAAAATTTTAACTAAACCTCCATTTTTCATGGGTTATAACACACGTATTTTGGTAGAAAATTACAAACTCAAAAAAAAATATTTTTACTTTTTCTGTACAGTTTCTGCACCCAACTTGATTGTGAACACGTGTTCTAATGAATATTGTCTAAAAAAGTGAATGTTAAAATTTTCACCAAAACTTCATTTTTCATAGGTTATAACACACGTATTTTTGTGAAAAATTACAAATTAAAAAAAATATTTGACTTTTTCTATTCGGTTTTCTGCACTCACATCGATTGTGAACTTGTTTTCTATTGAATATTGTCGAAAGAAGGGAATGCTAAAATTTTAACCAAATCTCTATTTTTCATGGGTTAACACACGTTTTTTTGTGAAAAATTACAAATTAAAAAAATGTTGAATTTGACCTTTTCTATACGGTTTTTGACACCCACTCGATTGTGAACATGTTTTCTATTGAATATTGTCAAAAAAATTGAATGTTAAAAATTTAACCAAACCACCATTTTTCATGGGTTATAACACACGTATTTTGGTGAAAAGGTACAAATTCAAAATATTGTTGATTTTGACTTTTTCTGTACGATTTTCTGCACCCACATCGATTGTAAATATGTTTTCTATCAAATATTGTTGAAAAAATGAATGTTAAAATTTTAACCAAACCTCGATTTTTCATGGGTTATAACACACGTATTTCATGAAAAAATTACAAATTCAAAAAAGTTGTTGATTTTGACTTTTTCTATACGGTTTTCTACACCAACATCGATTGTGAACATGTTTCTATTGAATATTGTCTCTTTTTCTTGTGAATGTTGTCTTTTTTTTGTCAAAAAAAGTGAATGTTAAAATTTTCAACATATATCCAGTTTTCATGGGTTATAACACGTATTTTGGTGAAAAATCACAAATTCAAATAAATTGTTGAATTCGATTTTTTTTGTACGATTTTCTGCACCCACATTGATTGGGAACTTGTTTTCTATTAAATATTGTCGAAAAAAGGGAATGTTCAAATTTTAACCAAACCTCCATTTTTCATGGGTTATAATACACGTATTTTGGTGAAAAATTACAAATTCAAAAAAAATTGTTGAATTTGACCTTTTCTGTACGATTTTCAGTACCCACATCGATTGTGAACATGTTTTCTATTGAATATTGTCGAAAAAAGTGAATGTTAAAAATTTAACCAAACCACCATTTTTCATGGGTTATAACACACGTATTTTGGTGAAAAATTACAAATTGAAAAAATTGTTGATTTTGACTTTTTCTGTACGATTTTCTGCACCCACGTCGATTGTGTACATGTTTTCTATTGAATATTGTCGAAAAAAGTGAATGTTAAAATTTTCACCAAAGCTTCATTTTTCATGGGTTATAAGACACGTATTTTGGTGTAAAATTACAAATTCAAAAAAATTGTTGAATTTGAGTTTTTCTATATGGTTTTCTGCACCCACATTGATTGTGAACGTGTTTTCTATTGAATATTGTCGAAAAAATTGAATGTCAATTTTAACCAAACCTCCATTTTTCATCTATTATAACACATGTAGTTCGGTGAAAAATTACAAACTAAAAACAATTGTTGATTTTGACTTTTTCAATACGATTTTCAGCAACCACGTCGATTGTGAACATGTTTTCTATTGAATATTGTCGAAAAAATTGAATGTTAAAATTTTACCAAACCTCCATTTTTATGTGTTATAACACACGTATTTGGGTGAAAATTCACAAAGTCAAAAAAAATTGATTTTGACTTTTTTTGTACACGATTTTCTGCACGCACTTTGATTGTGAACATATTTTATGTTGAATGTTGTTTAAAAATTTTAACCAAACCTCTTCTTTGAGAGACGTGGAGCAAGACTCCAAGAGATTAAAGGGGAAAAGTTCAAAAAATCGCCGCGCATCTGATTTACGTGCTCAACGTCATCCTCTGCCAACCATGAAGAAGAAGGTTCAAAATGAAAGTTTTCTATGAGTGACGGACGATATATTGATATTACAGCATTTTCCTAAAATGGGGATTGAAAAGAAAATGATCCTGCCAAGTGCCAATGAATAGGCAAGACACAAATGTCGACTTGGTCTCCCTTAAACATTTGCTTGCATAACGAATATGTCCCATCCCATGCATGATAATAATATGCGTATTGAATGATTCATTCATAAAAACACAAGGCATTTCGATGGACCTAAATATGATAGACTAGTGAAGCAAAAGACTTTGAACCACGAAAAGATATCGATGTAAATATCATTATTTAGAATGCTGGTTTCTGAATGGTTCATCCATTTCTACTTTTCTCATTATTGTCCACAGCTTTTTCAAGTGTCAATTGTCTCATTATATTATGCATGGTATGAGAATGTAGTCAAAGTCACATTGATTGGTGAGTGGATAGTTGGAAGTGAAGGCCAATATAGCATGTTTTAAGGCCATTTTAATCACTAGAGCTTCATGGTTTCCAATGCTCATTAAACCGTGATGGAATCTCCCGTCCAAAATTATAAAATTATGCTATCTTGTATCTTTTAAGTCACACCCCTAATGTGCGCAATCACTGTTGCCTGTGTGGTTAGCCTTTCTGTCTATTTTCATTGTTTAAGCAATTCCCAGTATCTTTGCTAATAATTTATTACTAGTTGATTTACAAACATGTAAAAAACAATAAAGATTCTTCCAACAATGATGTTTCTCTTTACAGTGTCCTCCAATACCTAAGGACAACACCAGGGAATATGAATGTACAACAACGGGTCATCTGGAAACTTTACAAGGCTTACACAAGATACACAATTGAAGCTTCAATTACGATCAACATAAAGTTGATTAACGATTTCTGAGGCTTCAAGCCTGCCTGCCTACCACTAATCCTATTTATACAAGCACTTGCAGGCATTTGGCAACCACCACCTATAATATTTAAGCTCTATCTAAATGATTAAGAACATGATCTTATTAGACCCAAGTTGTACAGGAACCTTTCTGATCTTGATCGAAATAAAGTACCCAAAGAAATCTTTCCTGACTGCTGGGGCGGTGAAGTTGAGTATGCTTCATCTTTCACACGGAGAATTGTTAAACCTATTTCGTTTCGGACGGCCTCAATGGTTTCATTTTTTACTGCATATCCTGATGCATCCGTTACATAGAAAACATTGACAGCTTGAGTACCCCTGGTTGTGACCTCAGCCCGAGTAACTGAAAGGCCATTCTCTCTGAATATGCGTGTTACATCAGAAAGAAGCCCTACCCTGTCTTCACTACACAATTCTAGTCTTATACCCTGTATGTATGATAAAAACAGTAAAAGACTTGGGAGGTTAAATCACAGTGATTAGAGATGAAATGTAGCTTAATTTCAAGAGATTTCCTTTGGACAAGTACCTCTGAAGTTCGCCTTCTTATAGCTGCCTCCAAGCAATGGATTAGACGTTGTTGCTCTGCTTCAGAGCTAATGGGGTACCCATCGATATGTCTGATATAGTATTCCTATTAAAGAAAAATGAAGCAAAAACCAACTGAGACGCCATAAAACAATCCTCAAATTTTATTTTTCCTAACGTAAGTAGATTCCCAAATTAGTAAAATAGTTCATCCTCATACTCTCTCAGCATAAAATGCCAAAAGATCTTGGATGGGCTTCCTTCCAAATTTTCAGAAACTAGTTATCTAATGTACATCTAAACCAAAGATTTGCATCAATTGAATACCTGCTGAGCTTCTGGTCCTTCAGCAATGATGGTAGCATGATACACAACGTACTGCATATCTGTTAATGTACATACTGTATCAAAGAGCAGCTTGGGCCTGTCTGAACAACTCAAGTTCACTACAGTGTAAGCTTTATCAGAATAGTTTTCCACAGTTACAAGTGGTTTGGAACGGTCACTTATCGGGGAAGAATCCATAACGTCCTTATCATAATCACGATCAGCATACATCATTTGGTGCAGTCTCCTTTGAGTGTGGGTGGAGCCAACTGAAACAGCAGTATTGGCACTTCGCCTATCTCTATCCCCTTTTAAGACATACAAGAGGAGTTGTTTTATCTTAGCAAGTCGTTCAGGATCATCTATGGCCGATCCATCCGCTTCATCAGTTATATAAACTACAGAAGCCATTCTTGAGTTATGAGTCCATACATCTGCTGCAACTACATTGCACTTGAGGTCAGCAAGAACAGCGAAGACTTCTGAGAGCAATCCAGGCCGGTCTCTTCCTGTCAATTCAATGGTTGTGTGCTCCAGGGCAGATTGGACACCAACAGATCTTCTCAAAGACCGAAAGCTTCGTCCCCTCGGTCCTAAAGACTGCCAACAAAATCATTAAGCTTTAAGAGTAAATCTCATTTCATAATAGTAAAGATTCAGGCAACCCAACTAATTTGCAGATGCATGCAGGAGATCTATGGAACTTTTGTCCAGATTATAGGACTTCTATTATATTATACTCTTCACACCAGATTGACAAATCAAACCAAGGTTATGACAACTTCGTATAAGTAAAATAATTAAAGAAAAGGATAAGTGGGTGACTTGTTAATTTGCAGGGGCAATTGGGCAATTGGCTATGGTCAATTTTTCTTTGGAAAACAAGACAAACAATATCATCAGTCCTGAATCCACCTAATTACAACTAGAAAAAGCAACAATTAAATTGCACATCCACCTGCTGAATGCGTTCAGCTACGTTATCCTCAGAGAGCTTATTTCCATCTTGATCAGTGACATGGAAAACTGCAAAAAAAGCCCATCAAAAAGAGAGAGAAACAGTAAGCTTGAGTGCAGAAATAGATTGCAAGTAATAATCCATAATTACTGCCAATTACCATCCATAAACCATTCCCCATCTGAGGAAATGTAAGCTCGTTTAATAATCAAGTTCAAGTCCGTAAGAACCTGAACTACCTCCAATAAGCTTCCTCTCCGATTAGCGCTATCAACCTACAAATTGCACACCAGAAACAAACTCATTCACCATTTCGTCCACGTAAAATTCATGCAAGTCAAAGAGGAATCTTCTTCTTCGATCAATTGATCAAAGAAATCCAATCTAACAAACAAACAAACAAACAAACAGAATTCAGCAGGACCTTGATCAAAGTTGCTTTCTTGTCTGATTCGTTGTCAACTGTAACCCTACACATAAGACATGAAGAAAGATTCAAACTTTACAGCGACACTCGGTGTATTTTTAAATAAAATCAAAATGAGAAAATTCCAATCCTTTTTTCTCTTTTTATTGATTCAAGTGGGGCGTGACAGTGTAAAAATCGAGGGAATGGATAGAGCAGGCAATTTCATTAGATGAAGAAGCATAACAATTAAAGTCAACTGGAAGAAATTAAGTAGGAAATGAAGAGGAAGAAGAAACAGAAAAGTACATTGGGGGGTTGATTCGAAGCACAAGCTTCTCAAATTCATCATCAACGCTGACGGATGATGTCCAGTAATCCATGTCGAGAAAAGAAACGCAAATAACAGTGAATCGTAATCGTAATTGTTTGCGAGAGAAAGAGAGAGGGATAAAAAAGAGAGTGGTTGTTTATTGTTTGTTTCTCTGAATTCAATCCTCGTCTGCTCACTGAGCAAGGTGACCAGCAGACCAGGGATGTTTGTCTCCGCTTCAACGTTTTATGGAGAATGGTAAAATATAGTAAGATATGGTGATGGATGGATGGATGGATGGATGGATGGAAACTGGAAATGGAAGGGTAGTGTTTGTGGAGTAGGTTATGGTGTCAAATAAGGCAAAAGAAACAAAGTGTTGGTGTTGAGTGGCTCTTGAGCTGTGCTAGGAGTTACTGCCTACTACTTGTCTCTTTACGGTCTTTGTCGTGGAGTTTGGTGTGTGTGTGTGTGTGGAGTTTGAGCTCCCTCGTGACTCAACTCATGGATCAAGGAGGGATTCTTTTCCCCCATGAACATGAAGGCATATTTACAAAAAATGATAGATATACAAAAGATATTCTTAATATAGTTATAATCAGCATCCAACTAGGATATGCATCTCATTTTTTTTATTTTTTGGTTGGATGTTGGAATTGAACTTATGAGTTCTATCATCCCTATAAATTTATTTTTATATAACTATGAGGGAGGAGAGGGGGTGAGGAGAAGGCGGCTGCGGGAATGGAGTGGATATTTTTGCGACTTAGTGAATGTTGTTTATTGTCTAGGGCCTTAGAAGTTGGACCCTTGTGATGGATGATGGATCCATGCAATAAAGACAGTTTTGTATTTCCTCTAAACTATTTCTACTGTGCCTAGTTGCTGCTGCTTTTCACCATCCAATTGCCTGCTTTACTGTTTTACTTACTCTCTCTTCATATTTACAAAATTGACTAGTGTAGTAGATTTTTGCTTTAAATTTGGAGACATAGCACAGATGGCACTGCTACTTGTTTGGTTTAATAAGAGAGCATTCGTTCATTGTCAATTTGTCATTGATTATGATTCCAATTTCCAAATGTAGGGCGATTCCTCTCATGACTCATCTAAGCCAAAATGTGTATCGTCCCGCAACGTGTGGGAGCTGTCAATTTTGTTTTCCTCTACTACTACTTAATTATTCTTTTTCCTATTTGCCTTTTCTTTTAATATTTTATTATTCGGTTGGGGTTTTGGATGATTGATGAATAGAATAATTCAATTCCAATACAACACGTCATATCATAAGTATTGACGTGCCTCAAATTATTTGTTTGTATTTGGCTATGACTGTTCATATAGTAGTATTTCATTTTGGGAATTTGTGATCGTGGTGATGGACATCTTTTCAGAAATATAACAATTCCAAATTGCAGTATTGGTTGGGTAGTCAGTGCTTTTATTAACTAAATAATGCATTACTTACATCAGTAGTCAAATGTCCAATCGATTTAATGTTTCATTGTATATTTTAATTTCTATTACATTGTATAGATATATGGAACATTCATTTAACTCTTATAACGTTCATCGTTCATCCAAAATAATTTTAGTTAAATATATGTGATATATATTTACAAAATGAAATAGACCATGAAACATGTAATAAAATAAAAGATCCGAATTGTGCCAGATGATACAACTACTAGCCGCAATTGTAATTGTAATTGAAATTGGCACTTTGGCTTTAAAATGTTTATCTCTATGTTAATTTAATTAATATTCTCTTATGAGGATGAGAAGTAAAATCTACATATTAATTTTGTGTTAATTAATTTTGTAAAATCTACATATTAATTATAATAATAAGAAAGGAAATTGATTTGCCCATTTCTAAGTCTAAGGTCACCCAAATATTAGATCCAACTAGGGCCTATCCAATTCCAAACTATGTTTCTACTTCAAATCTCGTGGTGGTTGCACTTGGAACCATCTTGTTCAAAACTTCAAATCTGGTGGTGGTTGCACCTGGAACTATCTTGTACGGGATCGCTGCTGACATTGACTAGAATCGGCAAACCCGTATACAAGGGATAGGGCTTTCAAACAAAGAGGAGGGGGAAATGCTATTAGGGTGGAGGGTTCGAACCCCTGACTTCTAACCCCAAATAACGGTATGATTCTTCACGTGATCACGGAGGCAACCCTAAATGCTACTTACATATTCCTCTTTTTTATCGATTGGGCCCAATTTGGTTCATTTTTTGGCCCAACATCAACTTATCAAACCGACTATTGCTGGGCCAACTCAATTTCCTAACAATTTTTTCTGATATTGGTCTAAAGATGGGTTTTTGGACCAAGCTCAACTTATACAGTTCACCTGTTATTGCTTCAAAGTTGGACTTTTAAGGGACGAATCACAGTTTATTTTAGCCCATACAAAATAGACCCAATCTCGTAGTAAATGGTCGGATTGGTGCTTTTTTACAAAAGCCCAATAGGCCGTTATTGGGCTGAAGTTGTGTATTTGTTGACCCAATTAATTAGAGATACCCTATCGTGTCAATTTGTCCACCTTTTGGGCAAATTAATACATTATTCTTGCCTTAATCTCAACTTTTAACTCCCAGGATTGCCTTGTACAAGTTGAACACAAACTTGGCGGGTGTTCCATAGCTGTATTTTCTCTTTTCAGGCCAAGGTACCTGTGCTGCCTGTGCAGTGTATATATATATATATTATATATATATATATATAATTGAATTCTGAGTCCCTTGCTTCCACTATTAGTTACTTCTTTGGGAGAGGGAGAGGCAGCGGCTATCTTTTTTCTTTTTTAACACGCACCCTCACATGTATTCCCAAATAATCGAACATTAGATCTTAAAGTCGTGATGTTAAATCTCTAATCCGTAATGTTCACATTCTTAGTTTTTATTGTTAAACAAACCTAAACATATACATTGTTGCTTTGTTAATGGGATGATAAAAACCAACACTTTCTCAAGCATACGTATGGATACTTCATTCAACCTTCCAAAATAATTATCATGACATGTAAGACGTAGCAAACTGAAATATGGATGTAACAAATTTGTCAAATAAAAAGAAAAAAGAAAAAGAAGGGCGTGCCGACTTTGGCTCCCTTCAGCTAATTCAGAAAAGAGATTGCTTCATGTCACCAGTAATTATCACATATGATCCGAAAGGTTGCAAGATTTACCTAGCACAACATTGCTGATTATATCCTAGCTTTTGTGAAAAAGTGTGATCAAGAAACTCTCCCAAGTTCAGAGGAAAAAAAAAGGCAAATGCAAATTGCCGCTCACTTCATTCAGTTGCAATAACAACAAACCACTATAATATCCCTGCGGAATTTTCTTTAAAAATAAAACACACCTCAAATTGATACTATAACAAAAAAAATCACAAGCAACCTTTATGGCACCTCGCTCTCTTTAGTTCTTCAACCTGCACAGACAAAGATTCAATTTTGGTTAACAGTACAAGTTGATGTTTTCATATTTTTGCATGACTAGATGCCTAAAATTTACCTATATGTGGATACTAGGATGAGCTGTGCAGCAGGCCCTGCAGTTGCAGCCGTGTTTGATGATCCACAAGAGATAGCATTCATCATCAAGAATGTAACTTTCAGGACATGACTGACCCTTTAAACATTCTCATTAGCGCATAAAAGAAAGCATTAGATATCACTCAGTTCCTTCTATTGCTACTCAAGAGTTAACTGAATCCCAAAAGACACCCTATCTTTTTGGAACTAGTACTATTGTCTTGATCCCTGAGAGTCATCACCACCACCGCCACCACCACCATGATGCTGTTGCTGATCATTTCCTGAACCAGCACCATCTCCACTTTGTCCCATCTGTTGGTAGAACTGTTGTAAAGCTTGAAAATTTAGGGATCCAATATGACCCTCTTGTGAAAGTCCAAGCTCCAAACCTGGCATTTGCTGACCAAAACCTGCAGAATTCGGATATTCCAACCCATGGAACCCAAACTTGGGCAAACAATTCAGATTTTGGTTCCCTGAATTGGAGCTGAGAACACTAGAGTTATGCAGAAATCCAGTACTAAAACCAGCCACAGAAGGCGGCCATGCTGCTGTTGGCACATGGGATCTGCCGATATTCCCACTCAACATAGCCCAATTCATCCGAATCCCCATCCCAGCTGGTCCAACTTCATCGAACTTGGGGTGCAAAACAGAGCTCCCCTGTTCAGAAACCGAGGACCCTGCAGTGGCCAGGGCAGATGCTGGAATAGTTCCTGTACCTGTGGCGGCAATAATTGAAGGCTCGGCCTGCTGTAACAACCACTGAATAGTCTCACCATCGGTTTTATGGCCCAACTCTCTCGTCAATTGGAAAATTCTTGCAGCACAAAGAGCTGGCATCCTAATTCTCCTACCTCGGCCATCCACTTTTTTATGCCTGTCTTTGTTGGAACTTCTTTTGGGAACTAACTGTTTCTTGCCATCATCTTTGTTATCGGGCAAAATTCGGAAGTCTTTGATTTCTGTTGGCTTGTTTTCAGCCATGTCCGATGGTGGGAAACGACTTAAGAAGGTGGGCACCTCTTGTGGCTGCTGCTTTGAGCCTCCTGGATTCCGTAAGAATAGGGAGAAAAAAAAGAAAAATGGGGCCTATTGATTGATGAAGGGGACATGAAAAGTCCTAGGCTTTCATGACCTCTCACTGTAATTGTCAATGTTTTTAGCTTCTTGTTCAAATTTTGAATAATGATAGTAATACATTCTGAGGTGCTAATTTTTTACCACCACGGCACCACTATTATTTTGCTGTTTTTCTTACAACATATGTACTACAACTATATATGCAAACGATACAAAAGGCCAAGAATCCACAGTGCCCTGCTACAGCTTTGAGCTTTGTCTCTATCCCAGTTCCCATTTCCCACCACTATATCTAAGATTGCGTTCGCACTATCAAGTATCAACAGCAGCAGCAGCTCATGATTTCATTTCCTACGCTTAGAAAAGGGTAAATTTAACAAACCCTCATCAAAGTCTTAAATGGTTTATGCTTTTGTACTACGTGCGTCACGGTGTCACTGTTAAACCTTTCAAACTTCCGGTGATAAATATAATATAGTACGTAACTCTCTTCTTGGATTCTTGGTGGCTTCTTGAATGTGCACATTAACACCCTTCGTGGCAGTAAATCTTGTAGCATGACATTGACGTAAATTGTAAAGCATAAATGACTGACACAAATCGAAAGGTCTTTTACCTTTACAAATTCATCTACCGGCCAGAACTGGGATTTTTCAAATCATATCACGTAGAGATCCAGGTAGTAGCATTTACCTAATTGTACGAGGTGTACGCTACAAAATATGTCCAGGGATTAATTATACTAGCGTGTTGCGACGCATTATATTTTCATGCTTACGTTGTGGACACCATCAACCCTGGTGGCCTGGCCTCTACTCTTTTGATCAAAGATGTAACAACTCTTTTGGCTTCGTCTACAGTCTTCACCTTTAGCATTGTCATTTTCCAAGGTAAAATCATCTCTTATATTGGAAGAAGGAAGGAAGGAAATGCTCATGTGCAACAGTGTCAGCCTCTCTCTATACCCTCAACAAACATGTCATGTCTCAGGCGAAGAGAGGCGTTTCCTCCTCCAAATGAGAAATTCAATCATTACATAGCCAACTAGCATTGTCCCTTCTTTTCATCATATATTCCAAGTGACAGTGGACAACTTTCAATCCTTTGCATATTCAATAGCTACTCATTATATAGTATTCTTTTTCTTTTTTTTTTCTGGAAATCAAAATTTCCCCACGCAAGCCGAAATGGGAGGAAAACAACAACTACTTACATGTGTACCAGTGTACGGATTTTCTTGCTGGATTAATGCAGAAAATCAGGGCGGCAAAACTTGAGAACTCAGGGTAATATAATTGTAAGGTCAAGGATGATTGATTGTTCTTTTTTTTTTTTCAATTTGGACATTTACGGGAGCTTGGTCAATCGAGCACTTGAGCTCGCCAGCTCCTTAGTAATTGTAAGCGGAAAGTGGGAAATAGCTTAGTTGAGAATGTGGAGTTAAGATTTTATTTTTAAAATTATCTTTGTCTTATTATGTTCAAAATTAAATTACGTCGTTTAATTATTTATTGAATATGGTCTAATAATTGTAAAGTGATTTTAGTTATATTTATGATTTTGATATTTAATTATTATTTTAAACATTAAACATAATAGAATATAAATAATTCTGATGCCACTCTATATTATATATATATATATATATATATATAAAAGAGTACCTAGAAATGAATTAAGTCGGTGGGATGGTCTTACGTTTGGCAATCTTGTGTTTCACGGAAATGGCAAGACATTGGTCAATTAAAAGACATGCAATGCTATGCTCCAAAGTCATAGCCAGTCGGCAAATATAAAATGATCATTAGTTGATACGTACTTAGGCGGTGTTACTATATATCGCGAATGGGCAGTGCATCTATCTATCTATCTGTGCATGTAAAAGATTCCATTCCTTTGAAAAGTTGGATTATTGACTTGTGTGGCATGCCTAAATATATATCGTCAACCACGTACATTAATTCCCTATCTAGCTAGGCTTTGAAATAATTCATTATATGGTGTAGCCAATCAAAAGAAAAATAGCTTTTGGATATTTAATAAATAATTGATTCCCCTTTTTAGTGTACATAGATTTCTAAGCGGTATATGTGTATGTGTGTGTGTGTGTCATCTTCTCTTTGTTATACTTGAGCACACGAAACTTGTTGTTAAAGTAAACAATACAATTGTGGAGGTGCTAGCTACTTTATATATATATATATATATATAATGGGTGGGGGTCAAAGCCAATGGCGATGATACAGATATTTGTGTAGGAATTAATGTGTGCCGATGGAAAGCGTGAACTATATATTTGCAAAGCTATTGATGTTTATAATAAGTCTTTACCCAGCAAGTCGCATGATTTCCCACCCAACTAACCAAAGCATCATTGATGTTGTTCCTGCCGAAGCAAACTTTGAGTATTTCAAGTAAAACTCACACAGTATCAAGTTTTGAGGTTCAAGTTTCAGACATTTCTATGGAAATATGCACAAATATTTTCTTGTCCCACATCCTCGAGTGCAAATTATAGTGGAACATTTCTTTCCCTTTTTTTTTTTCCTTCTTTTAAAGCTAGCTTAAGCAAGGGGGCAAAATATTACCATATCCTTGGTGTAAATTTGTGCATATTTTGATTTATTACCACTTTTACTCTTAAACTCAAGTATTCATCTCACTCGTTTCCGTCTAATTAACTTGTTTAAGCCACTAAAAAGAAAGAAAAAAAAAAAAAAGAGGAAACAATCACTACTAGTTGTGAATTTGTGATTGTACAAAATAATTGGCTGGAGCTAGGAGTTGTTATCTCCGTTATTGACGTTAGATTGAAACGGGTGATGGTGAAAAATAAAATTTGAAATGGGCATGATCGATCTGTTTGAATCTTTGATGATGATGAGTGAATTTGATAGTAATAATTGGTTGGTGGGCATGGTGCATGATCACCGGTGCTTATTGTATGAACTTGTAAAAGTTGTTGGCCATCAGGGAGACATATGGGGACGCTTTTTAAAGCTAGTTGTTGACGTATCACCCGATTTCACTTCACTTGTATCCAATTCCAAACCTTTTTCTTCTTCATAGTCTTACATACATAATTCAATCTTTATATAAGTTTAACATCATCGAATCGTTTTAACTTTTAATTCAATCTTGATTTGTGAGAAGTGGTGATGATAAGATATCCAAAAATAACTCAGACACTTCACCAGGCCCGGCCCCAGCAGCAGCACCGACTTTCGACTTTCCTTGTTGTTTGGAGTTTGGAGATATCAAAATTATTTGGAATTGACAACCCTTTATTAATTTCCATTACTTTAATGTTCCTTCTACACCCTTCTTGTGCCAACATTTGCTCTCTATATAACTATGCAACTTCAATTAATGTTGTTGCTTTTTTTTTTAAAAAAAAAAATTATTTATATATAAGACCGTTTAACAAAAGTTTTTCACTTATCTTAATGACAATTAAATATATAACAAATAAATTATTTTTTTAAAATTTTAACCACTTAATTCGGCCTCTGCAATGCAGGCCTAAAATTTTAACATTTCATGGCCCAGATAAAATTCAATTCGGGCCTTCAGGCCCAGGTTGAAATGAACTACGACAACTTACAAAAAGGAAAAAAGCCCAGGTGCAATAATGAGAAATAGAATGGAAAAGCATTTTATTGGTCGAGGCCAAGATCACCCCATCTAACATTGTATCTGGCAGCAAGATAATGAGCTCCAACGGGACCTCTACTAGCATAGGGATAATACTCAGGAGTGATTTTGTTGTCCTCAATTTGTTTCAATACAGGAGTGAAGAGTGACCATGCAGCATCCAGTTCATCACTTCGTATGAATAGCCTCCTTTCTCCTTCTACAGCATCCAGTAGAAGTCTCTCGTACGCATCCGGAATTTCCTTTGAATATCTACAAAATCCCACACACATTCCATCTTTAATTCATAAGACTAACCAACCTTTTTACTAATGCATTACTTGGATTTGTCTACCGATGGAAATGCAAACGATTTCGTCCATTGATATATTTGGCAATTGCATTACTAAACAAAACTACAAACTGGGGGATAAATAACAATATGATTTGCTGTTTGCATAAGTGATCTCGATTTCAAGGCATGTAATATAATCTCCCAATCATAACTCTGAAAAAAGAGAGAAACCGTTGCGGATACATATATTCATAGCACTGAAGGTTACCTTGTTGCATATAGAAGATTAAGATGACTGCGATCTAGTCTCATTCCTAAACCAGGGACTTTGTTGTTAATCTTCAGATAAATGGCTTCATCAGGCTGAACTCGAATAACGAGCTCATTTGTTGCCTGGTCAAGATCTGTCCCAAAATTCCTATTATACAAGTTACCGGGCACATGTCTAAACTGCACTCTTATCTCAGCCCTGAGGAGCAACAGAAACACGTGTAAATTTAAAACAAAACAAAAAAATCTGAAGAGGAAACGTGATAACCATAAGTTTGCATTTAGACACCACTCACCTCCTATTATGCAGAGCTTTCCCAGCTTTCATTAGAAAAGGCACCCCATCCCATCTTGAATTGTCTATGAAAAGAGCAGCTGCAGCAAATGTAGGGGTCGTACTGCCTTTGGGTACAGTCTTGTCGTCAGTATATCCAGGGTATGATACACCTCCTTTTGTGTGACTTTTGTACTGTCCTACGACCACATCGTCGAGCTTTAAAGGCCTCATGGAACGTAAGACCTTAACCTGTAACAGATCAGAAATTAGATTAAAAAAAGTAACATGCAAGGTAACCTGTCGGATCATGGAATATATGACTTTTAAAGTAATACCTTCTCATTTCTGATATCTTCTGCATCCAAACTGACAGGGGTTTCCATGGCAAAGAGGGCCAGTATTTGAAGCAGATGGTTTTGCATTATGTCCCTTATGATTCCATAGTTGTCAAAGTAACTAGTACCACAATAACACACCAGAAAAGTAAGTTTTCAACTTTTACCGGGGTAAACAAATGACATTCATGAAGAAGATTTACCCTCCGCGTCCTTCGGTACCAAAATCTTCAGAGAAGATCAACTGTACATTCCTTATATACTGCCTTGACCACAAGGGTTCAAAAATGAGGTTGGAAAAGCGAAGGACAGAAAGATTCTCCACGAGCTCCTTTCCTAGATAGTGATCTATCCTGTTCGAGAGGAATAACCAAAAAATTCAAAAAAAAAGCCCTGACGAACTATTCTAGGCTGTTCATTCAAAGATTACG
Organism: Ophiorrhiza pumila; assembly: GCA_016586305.1. Classification (NCBI taxonomy): domain Eukaryota; kingdom Viridiplantae; phylum Streptophyta; class Magnoliopsida; order Gentianales; family Rubiaceae; genus Ophiorrhiza; species Ophiorrhiza pumila. Next base: position 39,946,620 of record BLIW01000011.1, on the reverse strand, counting down.
ACCATATCAAGTGTAAAAAATCACCTGAAAATCTGATCCTCCTCTAAATACTGCTTCAGAGCTGTTGTCAAAGCTGCTGAAGATTCAGAATCCCGGCCAAAGGGTTTCTCAACTATGACCCTAGTCCAGCCATTTGCTGCGGATGCAGAGAGGCTTGCACATTTTACAGCATTTATAAAAATATTTGGTGGGATTGATAAGTAGAAAAGTCTATTAGAAACTCTGCCAACCTACAAGATATTAGTCATTGTCAAAACTGAGAAAAAAAAAATGTACGAATTTGTTATGATGCTCTGCCAGTCAAACCTAAGAGAAGAAGAGTAGTGCAAAAACTAGAGGAATGACAAAAGTGGACGGAGGCTTGGTGAGTTTCAAGTGGAAAGATCAGGTGAATTAACAAAAGATACAAGGAAGCACAGTAAAGAATGCAATAAATCCACTATGTAAGTACAACAGATTTTGCACTTTGATCAAGAACAAAGTGCATTGACAAACACAGATAAGTAAAAAGAAATCCCACTCCCAGAAAGGAAAAACCAAGAACAAACTAAACAGTGTAAAAATGAGACTGATCAGTTAAACAACTTTCAGCTAGAAACTGCAGTCATAAACCATGAATTGCATGGATTATTCCATAACAATTTAGATGTCAAAACTGCTTACAAGTATGCATCCAACAATCAGAATTTGTCTACAAAATAGCCATATTCAAGTATGTGATATAATTCCTCAAGAAACTTAAAGAACAAAATCAAGTTAATCAAAATATCATGTCACTGAGGAAAACCTGAAACAGCTCAGGTGTATTAAATTTGTCACAGTCAACTAAATGCTTGGTTCCAACTAGTCAGGAATATATGAAATGAAAATTACTAAAAGTTGAACTTAAAATATTCTAATGAGTACAATACCACAAATTCATTACCTCATGTTCCTTCAGTTTCTTATCAAGCTCTCCAAAATGTTCCTGAGAATCATATTGACCACAATGGTAAAAACACCTTTTTAGGAACTGTTCCATCTTTTCACCACAATTTTCCCTGAAAAGGGAGACATTATAATGAAGGATTTAGTCAACTAAACACGGAATTTCAAAATTTAGGACACTCGGAAATAACAACATTATTGCAAGCAGAATATCATGAAAAGAAAACTCAAGAAATAACAACTAAACACATCAAATTAGAAACAATAGAGCATTGATCACCTCTTGTCAATCCTGCAAGTAAGTGTTTTGCTAACCATGAGTCTAAGTTCAGCATCGGTCATCTTACTTCGAGCATAACCAAAGACAGTGAAATGCTGCAAACAAAATAACACATCATTTATCCATTCATATAAAGCATCAGGCTACTGGTCTGAAGCAAAACTGTGTAAATCAAACACTTTGGAGCAAAATATAATCTGTAAGGCAAGGAGAGACAGGTAACAGGCATACCTCAGGGAGGCAACCCTCATAATAAAGCGCAAAGAGTGCAGGAAATATCTTCTTCTTGGCCAGGTCACCGGAGGCACCAACTACAGTAATACTGACAGTGGATTCACCTTTGTTGAGATCAGAAGCGACCACTTCCTTGTGGTCTTGCGGAGAGGCAACAGACAACAACCCATCTGTCAGCCTGTTTAAAGGCGTTTCAACAGTTGCCGCCACAGCACCTATACGGAGCATTCAAATAGGAAATCCAGAATAAATGCCAGCCTAAGAAACTAAGAATATATAAATAATAAAACACCATGTAGCTGCAGCCTGCAGAGTTAACCATCTCCACCAAATTTAGGCAAACATTGATCTAAAAACAAAAGAATTATATTCACGAGCGTATCCTGAATTAAAAACTACAAGAAAAAAACAAATTGTAACTTCAGAGATTCAGATAAAAATCCAGTCTTTAGAACATCTTGACCTTTTTCTTTTCTTTTTCCAAAAATTCCAACCTCCAGATGAATATCTATCAATCTTATAGTTTATAGTGAGCCAAGAATCCTACCAGTGGGACAAAGAAGCATAAAATCCTTTGAAAAAATCCAACTTCAAAACAAAATATCAAAACGAGAGAATACAAACGCATTCTTTGGATGAATTCATTGATGAATAAACAATTACTTACTATATTCGTAAAATACATTAGTAAAAAAAAAAAACTAAGCTCCCAAAACATATAACAGAAACATGAAAAAATCAGAAAAGGGAAAAAGGGAGCAAACCATCTTGCATGCAGACCACATTGGAATGCGAGCTGGGCTTTGATCGTAAAGAATATCCTTTAAGAGCAAATCTTTTGGGACATATGGAAGAAACAATCAGCCCTTTGTGATGTTGAAATCGAATTGAAGATGAATTAGAATAAGCGGATGATGAACAATGTGCTGATGAAGAAACCGCAGCCATTATTACAACCCCTTTTGACTCAGGATATGTCACTATTATAATCTTTCAAGAATAGGAGAGGTTATGTATCTCTCCACCAGGATTGAATGAATCTACCAAGAATAAATGATGGGTTTGCAGAGTTGAGTTAATAGCAATAAGATTCCGAGAACAAAAAGAATTACAGGAAAAAAAAAGTAAGGTATGTTTATAAAAACTTCGGAAATGTCGAGATATTAGTCTCTTGAGATCTCCGAAAGGCTGCTGGCTGCTGCTGTTGCTTGTTTTAGTTCTTGCTGGACAGTCGCCTCTTCGTAATTATTATGTCTTTTTCCCCAAAGGAACAGAGGAGGCAATACTCGATAGTCGATAGTCAACAATAATTAATCATTTTTTTAATACATGAACAATTCAACATAATGTAATAGTTTGCAAGAATATGATACTGAGTCTTGAGATTTTGACCGAAAAATAATGGGGGAATAGAATGGGAATAGAGTGGTAATTTGTTGGTGCTGTTGGGGTTTTGATTGGATTGGAGGCAGAGATGATTGACACTTTCAAGTTGAGTACTTAAAAAAATAAGCCTCGTGACACACGTAGGGTAAGCAAGGGAAATGACTTTTTTTTTAAGTTCTTAAAGGCTTCTTATTTTAACTGTGTTCAAATATTATAATGTATTCTATTATATTACAAATTAACATATCTATTCTATTTATGCCGCAAATTAGAATCATCTTGAATTTGGAATCTATTATTGATATTTAGCACTAATTTAGAATCACTGCAATTGTGTTGAAACAATAAAATGAAGAGAGCACTCAAGCAAAAATGCTCATTTGATGCCTAGAGTTGAGTTTAGAGGCTTACATGGAATATGAGTAATGGGGTTTTGGAATTTGGAAGGGGACAAATTCACGTACCAAATGCCAATTTGGCTTTTTCTTCACTTTATGGGCATTACATAATGTTGTTAATATTGAATGGCCTTTTCATTTCACACCTTTTCTTTACTTTTGTCTTTTTTCCATACTGGATCATAGTTGAAACTTTTGGACTGCTTGAGAGAATTGTGATAATTTGGGCTTTTTTGTGACCTCATAAACCTAAAAAGTCCGAAACCAGTAAGAAAGCCCAATCACTAAACCATTCCGTAAATACGTTAGTAGTTGCATCCTGTTTTAGCCTTTAAGGGCCAGGCATAATATAATCAAGTTGAATAATGAGAGGGTAAAAATAAAACAGATATTACGTATATAAATTTTACTGGATTATGAACTTCAATCAAACTGAACAGTATCTAGAAGCCCAATCAATTTTTCAATGGAAAAGATTTGAATAATGATTTTGGGTTGGGAGTTAAAACTTAAAAGAGGAAGTTGAACTGATGAAGTTTGTATTGGAGTCTTGTATGCTAAGGAAGGAATAGCAAGCATTGGATTTTGTCAGAGTCAAAAAGACGTCCATACTCGATCTGTCTAAAAATCTTTCCACCTTTTTAAACATTTTTAAGAGAAAGCAGTGGCAATAGCTAGTGCACCTGCCACACTATCAACACTTCCTGTCTCTTTTTTTTTTTTTCTTTTTTTTCCCAATTAAAAAATTTAGGCCTTCCGGGAACTTGCATGCAAATAATTCAGTATGTTTGACATATTTTTTAGGGTTCTCCACTCTCAGTTTTCCTTCCACTTGGATTCCATTGTAACGGTGGTGATGAAATATATATGTATATGACACTAGGTTTCATGTGAGACAGTCTTATATATGAGATGAAAATTTTGTACAAACGGTCTTATATATGAAACGAAAGTTTCTCATAATTTTAACGTACAATAAAAATAATAGAAAATTAGAATTGCGATATCAATGATTATTAATAGTGTCTCATATATAAACATTTTTATCAAGAGCTTTTGTCTCTCTATATATATATGATTACGAGGAATGATGTCACGACTTTTGATATTGCTGGAAGAACCTGTCCAACAAAGATTATACATTTTATCACTTTTTAACTTAAATATCTCTACAGTTACGTTTTCCTCTGGATATGATTTGGCGATTATTTCCAATTCTCCCTCGATCCCTCACCCTAAGAACAAGGCTACTAATTAATCCTTAGATGCACTACAAAATTAATTCATTGCTCATTAATAAATTAACATGCAATGTTTTTTTTTTTCTTTTCTCTGTCAAGTTTTCGGTTTCACCAACGATCGTGAATAACTTGTCTCTCTTCAAGCATCCTTTGCCTGTTAACCCTAGCAATGAAATCTTCAACTCTTCTGTTTAACTCATCCCTAGCTAGTATACCCACCTTCTCGTCTTGTACACATAGATTTTCTCCCGTACTACTAACAACCTTACCAGCAACAGCATCACGTTCACCACCCTTCTTATTTGTTTGTTCCTCCTGTACAACTATTTCTAATGATCTTTTCTTCTCTGCGTAGACTACATGATGATTAGTATGGATTCTCTTCTCATCCATTTTGATCATACTCTTTTTTGTATTCCTATGCATCTCAGCTTTCTTATCCTTTTTCTTGTGCTCAACTGTCAATGAACTCTCCCTAAAACTTTGGCTTCTTCTGACATACTCATCGTATATCTCATTGGCAGGGGATGAATATCGCGAACCTCCTCCTCCTCCTCTTAGCTTTGCTTCTCCCACCAGGAAGAGGACTATGACATTGCCCACTATGAATAACAACGCGGGGCTTGAAAAGAATGAATAAATATTTGGAACAAAAACGGAGATAAAATGCTTCATGGAGGTTGAAGGGAACCAAAACAAGTACAAATAAAACAAACAAGAAAGAAAAGCTGTGAGAGAGTAGACGATGAGGTTATAGAGAAACTGAGCCTTCCTGTATCTTTTCATGGCTTCAAGCTTCTGTGTTTTGATTGAATCCACTGGAAACTTTTGTGCTTCTTTGATTAAATCCATTATATATATTAGACGAACTGATGAATGAAGAAAACTGTATAAATCTGGCTAGCTAGGGACCGGGGGAAGCTATACGGCTGGCTTAATTAGTAAATGAAGAAAAAGATCCCTCAAAAATCTGACGGAACTTAGAGCAGGGCAAGAGACAACTTATATAGTGCGGTAGTTGATGAGGAAGGGAGATTTTCGTTTCTTCAGTATAAAGAAAGATCCAATTAATGCTGGATTCGTCGCATGCTGTTAAATGATACTGGTATTTAATTTCATATATGCATGGTTTGGTATCTCCTAAAGTAGGTCGCTTTTTCAAAAAGGAATGGTGGGCTCGCTAATTAATATATTAATTATATGTGCAATTTTGTCTTAGGTAATTCCGTTTAATTAGTTCATGGTGATTTTGAATTTGATCCAAGAATATCATGAGATAATACCACCCCCAAGAAAGCCAGAGAATCCTTTGAAAATTCATCCATTTTACTGTTTTAAGTTTAAACTATGTCAAATGAAGAAAGTGACAAGTAGTGAATTGATCGGTTTGATAATCGAATTTGATAATTTGCTACTTGCAAGTTGCAAAGTCTTGCGTGTATATTTATGATGATATTACTCGAGTAAATTTTATAGTACTGAAACGTTGATGCATGATCACTAAGCGCACAAACAGAAGAAAGGATAACCTCGTTCAATAATTGGTTAAAGTAAAGAAGATCACTCGTTTAAGATACTGCAAACAATTCATAGTTACGTATTTGTAAGCATCATGGAATTTCTTTTCTACGTACCGTCCTACTTTATCAAGGTTTAGTTTGATTAATTACAACCTCGTGGATGACTTTTTTGATGTTGGAAGAGTAACAGTCACTGTCTTGTTTTTGTGAAAATATCATCATCCACCAATGAAGTTGTTCCATCTTCAAAACACTTGGATATATTATATATAATTAAGTTCTGTATTCATAATTGAGGAGCTTAATTGGGGCACGTTTTGAAAATGGAACGAAAAAGAAGCTGGGAAAGGAGCCATGCATGCACACCGAGGTGGTGAACCCACGAACAATTAACGTATGACATACTATAAACATCATTGTCCAATGTTTTAAAGTTGCTTTGTCCATCAATGAATTGCATTTGAGCATCATTTTCCTGTGCATTGTTCACAACACTGTCAAGAAACCATTATCAACCACACAAACTACACGTTTTGAAGATATGTGTAGAAATTACACACACACACATATATATAGTCTCAATAAATGTTTGCTGGCTTGGTTTGGTCGGGTGGAATTTCACAATTGAATTAAATGTTTGTGTTGTATTCATATCTCCCATGTTAGTTGGCTTTGTGAACTTCCCATTTGTTGTATTAATTCCCAGGCCAGCAGGCCAGCTTCTGCGATCTTTCCTCCCTCCCCAGCTAGAGCTAGACCAACCTCATTCTCAAAGTTGATATTATTAGTGGACTTTAAACATGAAGATGAAGGTCAATTAATATTATGTTATTATTAAACAGTGCTCCACTCAGCCCACAGATCTTGATGGGGAGAAAGGGGAAAAAGCTAGCGAAAAGAGTAAGAAAAGGAGCAAAAAGAACGGCATATAGAGAGTCTCAAAAGAAACAGAAAAAAAATAAACTTAAAAAAGGTGAATGTGTGAAGCTTCATTGAAGGTTGGCGTACGTTCAATAATGAATTTGGTATTAGCAAGCGCTGCTGCTCCTTTTCAATAAAGAAAATTATAGGCAAAATCCTTTTAAAGTCTTGAAAATCTCCAAGGAAAATTACAGAATGAACGGGTCAACTTACATCTTAAAGACCAGCGAGTTTGGCCCTTGTTAATAATACTTGAATATAGACAAAATGGATGAAGATACAAGGGGACTGGAGGCTGAAGGCTGGAGCATATTCGAATATATGCACGTATTTGATTCCTTTCTAGAATCCAGATGCCTTCTACGGCAAATTTTACCAAGCTTTTGAGAATCTTTCACTCCACTAAGTTCATGCCCTGATGCACATTCTTATTTACAGTATTGGAGAATATTCAAACACCAAAATGACAAATTCTCTTCTCGTTCTCCCTATTCACTATTTCATTTGGACCCTTTGGCAGGTATGGTATGTCGTCCAGCTGGGTATTTGCTGGGAAAAGGATGATGCACAATAAAATTAAATTAACATATTTGGATTTTTCTTATCTAAGGCTTCTTTTCTGCACGTTCCATTTTCTTTCTTCCTTTGTTTTCTTTTTCATCTTGCCTTTCCTTTCCTTTTTCTGTTCCCATTTTCTTTTCTTCACCATTTTGCTTTGCAACCTGTTCAAAATGTGTGATTTTCCTTCACTGCTCAAAAACAATATTCTACAGCCAAAGCTTCAATAACAAACAATTCTAAAAGAAATGCAAAGATTGACTAAAACACATCCAAAATTTTCCACTAGTTCCCACACAGAACACATGCAACATTGAGAATAAGTGGTCTGCAAAATTCGTTTCTATTTCCAAATACATGAAATTAAGCATCCAATACAATAGAAGGTAAACAATTTTGCCTTCGAATAAATAGCATCCACTACTAATACCAACTAAAACTACCTGGACCTCTCAGAAACAATTGATAACAAAATGCCGAAGAATTAGCAAAACTACAAGATCCTCAATGGAGATACAACATCTTCTATGGGCGTCGGAGATGTACCGACCCTAAACATTATCTCAAAAAAATTGAATGCCCCTCAACAGCAGTTCTTCAACTCTAAAAACTGTCAACAAACTATTGAAGCTGCACAGTGGACATCATACCTATCGTCTAGTAAAGAATTGATGACAACAATACTTCAGCCAGAAGGGCAGGGAAAACTTTTTGCATATCTATTTCTACGCATCCTCTCCGAGACAAAACTTCAAATTAACCGCCTAAAGAACAAAAGCAACCTTCTCCTGTGAGACAAATGATGAAGGATGAGCAATAACTGGCTCATAATGGTCACCACCAGCACCGCACCATCCTATAAGTGGCAAGGACATTATCATTCACAAAATACACAGCTGATCATACAAAAGTAAAACAGGGCAAATGAAAAGCATGGCGTTTCCTCAGGCTACCAAAAGCACTGAACCATTTTAGAGCCTCAAAGTAATAGACAGAGGATCACTGCATGTATAACAGCATACCTGTTCCTTTCATGAAAAGAAACAATGGGGGTTCACATATTTCACTATTTGGTGTATGCGGTAAGAAGAAAGCACAACTATCTTCATCAACCATTGCATCTGATCCATGTGCTTGCACCTGTAAACAAAGAGCAATATCTTAACTTAGCAACATATCCCACGATTAAATTACACATTAATTCTCTAAATGCTATCAGAGGAAATATGAATTATTCGTCAAAATTCAGAGACAGAACCTTTGTGATTGTAAAATTAAGCACATTTTATCACAGAATTAATTGCTTTTACAATGTGCAGTTTAAGCCAAGTAAACAATAAGCACAAAATCGAAAAAGTAGAAGAAAAAGAGTGAAACAGTTTAAGAGCCAATGAAAGAAATAGTATTGGTAACTGAAAAGCAAGGCTACTAAGAAACACGGCTAGAATGAAGATAAATATGTTCCATTTTATAGCTTGAGAAGTTTAGTCAGTCCAATTAGAGTATACTTCTTGTAAACCCTTGGGCTATTAGATAATCTACCCTTTAATCTTTTTCCAGACTATAACTCCAATGATGTCTCATTGTTGCACCATAATCTCTTCATTCACTCTTCCACAACCAACAAAACAAAAATAAGAGAGACTAGGAGCTGAGGAAATAGAATGGAAGAAAAAAGATAACTGACTAATTCAATAGACACTTGGGAAGGATCATTGGAATAGTCCAGGTATCCAATATAAGTGCGGGTAATATCCTAAAACTATAGAAATCACCTAATTATCTATGCATAAAATACTTTTTTTTCAAAGGAAACACAGCCATAGAACTTCCTAGAAATTAAGAGTTAATCAGAACAAATGCTAAATGCTCCAGAAATCAGGGAAAACTCACTATGACAGGAAAGGACAAGTAGCAAACTAGCAATTTATATAATACCAAAACTTCTTACCACAAAGATCTCTCTTTTGAACTCCGTAGCAAGGCACTCTATAGCAATGTCATCTCCGAAAGCAGCAGCATGGCCATCCCTATTCTCATCCACGCTTAACAACCCCTCCTCAGTATATTGCAAAGTGATGATCTCATATTCATCGTCAGCGGAACCAGAGATTGACATGTACTTGGCCCAACTTGGGCCATCATCCACAGCTATACATCTCTCTTTGTAAATTGATTCTGCAGCAGATTCTCTGCAATCGTCAACAAGACAGCAACATAAAAATACAATTAGCTGCATTACCAACCCTTTCGCCAACTTCAACCTCTATAATAAGTTCAGTAAACTTGATGGATAGAATATTGTACCAACTTCATATCATCATGCAAATAACTAAAACGACCCATTCTTGCCATTTATTACACCAGACGAACATGCAATATATAAATCCTCTACATTGAAAGAATCAAGTAAAAGGTAATTAACTAGATAGGAAAGTAATACTACTACTTCAAACAGAAATTTATTTATGTATCAATCAATAGGATTTACAGAGACAAACAAGGGTATAAATCGGGACCAGGTTCTCTCAGAGTTGCAAAGAAAGTGGATGCAGCATTCAAGCAATCCCCATTTTCCTTAAGAAGAAAATTCATTTCGAGCGTAAACTCTTTTTTCGAGCGCAAATTCATTTAGAGCGCAACCTTCAAAGAGAATCGAGGTTTAAAAGCTAACATACGTCTTCTTTCTTTCCCCTATTCCCGGCACTAATTCAACAACAAGAAAATACAGAAACCAAAATATCCCAGACTGGCAGCAAACATCTCAAGAAAAAGGTAAAAAAAAAAAGGCTACTCATTTAATTAACATTTACTTCTCCCAAATTTCTACATCCAAACTTTCTTGCAGCCATTAATTGAAAAGATTAAAAGCGGTAAATAATCACAATAAAAGGAAGGACAAAGAAGCGGTAATCTCAAGATTTATGTAAAAAAAATAAAGAAATGCATAAAAAAATCCAAAAAAGATTCCTCTTTTGAAGTAACAAGTAAAATACCTCTGCATTCCAAGCTGAAGAAGCTCGTTAATGGCGGAATCAAGCCCCAAGCGATCTTCTTTCCTAGCCAACAATTTAACCTCCTGAATCACATGGATCCCCCAACCCGAGTTCAGATCCGGCGAGTACAAATGCTTAATCAAAGATTCAGTCTTTCCCCTCAGCTCATTGCTCGCCGATCCAAGATCCTCCAAGAATCTCTTGACCGTCCTCCTCCTCAGCTCCCTGGCCGTCAAAGACGAGCCCATCGCCTTTCTAGTCGCCGTGAAAAGGCAGTTCCCGTCGGCATCCACCTCACCTCCGTGGCTCAATCTGAATACCAACGATTTATTTTGATCCTTGGGGTGTTTCCACAGAACCCCTTTTGCCTGGAGCCTATTTAAATGCCGTTTTTGTTGTTCCTCCAACCCTAAAACGTCGTCCCAAGAAGACTTGGTCGTCGTTATAGGAGACACCGTCGATGACTGGTCAACGAGATCGACGGTGGGGGTTGAGGTCGGGTCCCTCCATGGAATCACCGGTGAAGAGGTCGTTGAATCGCATATTAGCTTTCCCATTTGCCAAATAATTTCTGAAAATGGAAAATGCAACAAGAAAAAATGGGGATTTTTCTTTTCTTCTTCTTCTTCTTCACTGGAGAGGTTGCAGAAGAGAGAGAAAAGAACGAGAAAGAGAGAGAGAGAAAATCGAGCTAACGGATAGATTTTGACGAGGCGCGAGAAGTTTTGAACACGTGGCAATATCTAAAAGCGTTTTGTACGAGGGATCTCTCCGACCGGGGGTGTTTAATGTTTTCGTGAACAGGTTGGACCAAAGAGGTGCTAGCAGTGACGTGGCGAGATCTTAGTGGATTGAAAATTGTAACGTTCATGTGGGTGAAATTCGAGGTAGCTGTGGACTGTGGGTGGGTCCTGTGAGGATGATGTATCCTCTCACATATCGAAATTTGACGTCATTAATTATGAAAACTAATAACGAATTTGTAAATTAGAATTATGAAGTCATAAGTATATCTGTTATGTCCGGAAGCTCCCAAGACACACATGAATTTTTGTTAATGGATGTAATAACAAATTTTAATCAAAAGAGGTAAATCTTCATAGTCAAGAGAAGCAAAATTTGGGGAAACTAATTATAAGAAATTGAGTAACGACAACATGAATATTGTGTGAATGATTTGTAATAAATATGTGTTCGTTAAGTAATACATATTCATTAATAATTAATTAATTTACGTCATTCATTTTGTAACAAAATAAAATTTCTATTGACAAAAAGAAGTGAGGAAATAACTCTAAAGTCTCGAGAAAGGAAAATGGAAACTTGCATCGATCTTACCTCGGTGTTGTCTACTACTGTATAAAAGAATTCTAACGCACCCCTTCCTACCCCGGTGCCAGCGCTTTTTGAAAAAAGAGGCTCCAACCAACTCTTTTAACTTTGTAATTTGTATTCGATCGAGATACACAACCCCATTTGGATAGAGTTAAATCTCACAGTTGGTTTGGTGGTGTTTAGTATAATAAATATATAAGGGTTGGTTATAGATAACCAATCAAGAGTTATTAAGTCAATCTTGAAACTTTTCCCATTCCACATTTATGCTATAGTGATGCCGCTGTGTAAGAAGCATGAAGAGATTACCATTCTTCTAATTTGCTATTGTTAGAGGGGGTGTGTACGTTTTGAGGAGCCAAAAAAATTAAGCTCAAAGCTTGAATCTTTCTCAGCATGAACAACATAATAAACCCTAATTTATGCGCCAAACTCTAAAACTCATTTTTTCACATGACTGAGCAAGAATTAGGATTTTCATCACTGAAGAGTTGAGGGGCATGGACAAGATCCAGAGAAAAATTGTCATACCAGTCCTTCTCAGAACATATTTTCTCGTGTTCCATATTTTTCTTGTCTTCATTTTGGTTTCTCTTTTCTGGTTTTACCATCATAACATGCTTCCCTGATCTTTTGGTGACAAATTTCAGTAGCTTTTCTGGTTCAATTGTTCCTTTGACAATCACAAGATTCTTCTCCATATCTGACTCAACAGTTAGCACCCCTGCAAATCCATAAATTAATTTTACATATTCCGCATTACAACTGGCTAGTATTTAGTTTTGATCATTCAATTGTTATAGAAAATTTTCACCTTTTTTTACATTTTGTATAGTTAATGAAAAGGCTATTTCTTTTGCTTTGTCTTTAGTTAGGGTTAGGGTTGGAAGCTGTATAAACCTTACTTAACCTAGAGCAATAGTAGTACGTATTTATCAAACCTGGCATCTTATGAATAAAGCGTTTGACATCCTTGGCACAACCTTCACAATGCAAGTACATCTTCAGTGCAACTTCAACCACTTTAGGCTAAAAAATCATTCGCATCCAATATTTCAATGTCATCAAACATTAAAACAAATAAAAACTTCCAACTTTACGTAACTGAAACTGACCTCTTTTTTCTCCACGGTCATTTGCTCTTTCTTTTCCTTTTGAGGAAGCGGAGAAATCAAGTCTACATGTTTCCCTGTTCTTTTCTTGAGCCTCTCCGCAACTTTCACTGGATCGGCTTTTTCTCCTTTGATAGTAACATTGTTTTTTCCGGAATCCACCTCAACCGCTTCAACGCCTAAAATTAATCAATCAAACCCATCATTGTACAAATAATTAATGATGAGCACAAAATAAATTCTTGATCATGATTAAAATCTTATTCTATTAACCATCATAGCCCCTTAAACACTTGATCACACGCTCAGCACATGCTGGGCAGTTGATGTAAACTCCCAGAACAATGTTTCCTTTCTGATTCTGTTTGTTCTCTTTGCTTGTCATTTCTATTCTCTCTACTGCAGGTTTTGCTTTTCTTTTTAGTTCCTTCTCTGATTCAAAAAAACAAAAATGAAAAGAAAAAATTGAGTGTTACCGTGCATGATGTCAACTTTTACAAAAGCAATCGCAACAAAGATGAAAAAGTAAATAAAAAACATTGCTACTTATTGCATTAGATAGTTAAAATGCTGTTGTTTATGTGCAACCCAAAATAAAAATGAATTTGTATGTTTCTTTTCCTTTGCTAGTTTTGCAACATTTTCATGGGAGACAAGTAAAAATATGATCGTGCCTAATGCACCTTTACCATTGGCCAGTTATACACCCAAGGGTTCCGGGAAACCACGACTACAGCTATGTATAGCCAGTGCGGCACTGCCTGCTGAACTAGTGTGTGTGTGTGTGTGAGAGAGAGTGATGGAATTGTTATGATGTGTGCCGGCAAGAGAGCATTGCACTGGGGTTGTACTATATATTATAGTCAAGGCTTTACCAATTGAAGGCAATAGCAGCGCCGAAGATGTGGAAAATGAGGAGTTGTGAATTTTGAAGCATATAAAAGAAAGCACACAAATCTTGTTAAAGTGAATGTGAGCCCCAAAATGATTATGTTGCCAAATAGAGAATATTGAGGATCTTCACTCTTGCAAATTTTGAGCTCATTTCTTGCTGTGTTTGGTTGCGAATGGTGATTAAGCAGTTAAGCTTTGATACTAGTACCAAACATAGAGATTCATTTCTGGATGTTTTAATTATTTATCAGCTTTGCTCCGCCAGCCTGTGGATGGAGTAATTAATTCACGGCAACTTGTCGATATTACTAGCAATTACTATATTTGATTACGGCTTTTCAAGTTCCAAATTATTCCAAATTGATGGAAGAGAGAATGGTATTCTTATTAATTAAAAAAGTTAAAACAGAACATACGTTACTAAAAGCTCGTGAACTTTTTTAGCTACTCCAAGCCGTCTTTACTTCTTGTCGTTCAATTAAGATCCATTTTACGTTTAAATTATCCCCTTCTTGGTAAATTAATTAGCATATTATACAATTGGAGCAACTAATAAGTTAAAGAATTCAGTAAAATGTTGCAATTGGAACAAAACTAGCAAGTAACGCAAGCATCAAATTAAAATGAGAATCATAATGGTCATGTCACTAGCCATTTGAATACAACAATATGAGACTAATCAATGACATCCATCAAATGGCATCGGATTCTCTGTACTTTAAATGAGTTATATATCAAACAACACAAGAACGAGAGGCCACGAAAACTAAGAGGAGTTTTTATTTTATTTTTTCTCTTTAGTTTCTTCTGATTTTGGTTCGAAACTAAAAATATGCTTCGGTCCAATGGAGCTGCACTAAGGCATCCCATTCCCGGTAAGTACGAGAGGCCACGAAAGGATTTTATTAATGCCACGTGTTAACATAATACAGACCCACGTGGTTTATACAAAACAAGCGTTCCGCTTAACCAGTTCCACGTTTCACTACTGGAAAGTGGAAAACTCTGTGTTAGTGCTGCGTCAAACATTCGACAAACTTAGTACTAATCTGGAACAACCCTTCTAGTTCTGAATCCCCATCCATGATCCATTCTTGTGTTTCTTCATTCATTCTTCCCGCTGTGAGTTTTTTCTATGCATTCAATATTAATATTCCTGTGTTCCTTTTGTTCTTGTTTTGTTTTATTTGCATGAGACTCATCCACCTCTATACATCCTACTTTGAGTCATTTTCTTTTTGTACAAATTTCACTGATTTTACTAGGTCACTACCCATGCGATATTACTGATCATATGTTCAAGACTTTCACAAGTTTAATGATTAAATTAGACTCCGATTTTGTTATCATGATACCTTAATTTGCACTATTAAATTTGTCCATTTAACTCTCCTGGTTTTGGGGAGAACTACTAATGGTTTTGACCTCCCTCAATTATTTATTGTATCAATGACCAGCCCTGGTTATGATTTATTATAATGCGATGAGTTTTAAAGAAATGAATCTTTGATCCCCATTGAAATGATTCTCTCAATTTGTAGCCTGATTGTTCAGAAATGTTGTTAATATGATAGACCCGCCTGTTTAAATCTTTTAATTTTTCTTTCTTGCGCAGGTTTGAGTTTGATTGCAATCAAGAAATCTTCCGCCAATATTACATCAACGAGAATTACTAACATTTTGCCCATCATCTAGCTAGCCTTTCAATTCTTTGCAAACATTAAAAATGTCGGGTGTAACACTAGCTGTGGCTCCCCGCTCTGATCCTGATCATACAACCACGTCCGATGTAGTAAATCCGCAGGCGAAGCCACTGCCAAAACAGCATCAGGCGGTAGTCGCCGGAGGAGTCATGGGATCCCTACGCATAATTGAGCTCCAGTTAGTAGCCTTCATAATGGTGTTTTCAGTCAGTGGTCTGGTTCCACTCCTAGACATTGTGTATCCGGCATTTGCAACTGCTTATCTAATTGCACTGGCGCAGTTTGCATTTCCATCTCATGGTAGAACCTCTGGATCACAGGAAATATTCCACGGGAGTCGATTTTTTCGATTTTATGTCATTGTTGGGACTACCGTAGGCCTTTTCTTGCCATTGGCTTATGTATTAGGCGGATTCGCAAGGGGGGACGACCATGCTGTCCGATCAGCCACCCCTCATCTGTTCTTGCTATCATGTCAAATACTCACCGAGAACGTTATAAGCGGGCTCTCGTTGTTTTCGCCTCCTGTTAGAGCACTTGTGCCTTGCCTTTACACCGTAAGGAGAATCTTTGTGATTGTTGATTGGATAACCGATGTTTGGATGAACAAAACCTTGCCGGCAAATGCTGATCCGAGGGTAAAATGTGAATCATTTAGTTGTTTGTTACATAAATAAAGCAAAGCAATGCGTTTAGAAAAACATATTACATTGTTTAATTTCTGATGAAATGGTTTGGGGCGTTGTAGGACATTGCCTGGTTTTGGTTTGGAAGGAGCTTGGCAGTTGCTAATGTGGCTTATTTCTCCACCAATCTGTTTTGTTTTCTGATCCCTCGGTTCCTCCCAAGGGCATTCGAGAGGTATTTGATGGAGAGAGACGAAATTCATTCCAAGATGGAACAGGACAAGTATTCAGCTGCAATGAGCCAATCAAACCAGGGGGACAAGAAAGCAAATTGATTTTTTTTTTTTTTTGGTTTTTGTGTTATGAGATCTTTCCAAATCTTCCCAAGACATTTTGCTTTATGTTGCCTTCAAAACCTGTATTTGTGTATTCTAATTTCAACACTTGTCTACGAGTGTGATTAATATTAGTACTTCCTCTTACTTATCTAATAAGTGGTAGTTTTAGCTTTTTTATTCTAAAATAAGTGTTATTTTACAAATTTCAATGCAAAAAGTCAAAAAACTTTCAATCTTACCCTTATAAATATGGGTAAATAATAGAATTTATCAATTTTCTTAATTAGTGTGTACGTCTCTAAAACGACGCTTATTAGGGAACATAGGAACTATTTGTTTTGCTTATCGGTTGGCTTTCAATCTAATGATTTAACGGCCCCAGGGCCAGGGCACACATAGTCATAAAATGTCATAAATGGCATAACTTGCTTTTTAAGTGTTCCTGAAATGAAAAACACACAAATTGAAAAAACAAGAAATTTGACTAATTTTTCCCTAATTTGCTCGTAAGAATGATCACTGCACAATTTTTTACCATTTTGATTAGTAATTAATACTATCATATATCTGAAAATAAATAAGGGTAGAATTGAAATTTTTTTCATTTTTTGTATTGAAATGTAGAGAGACACTTATTTAAGAAGAAAAAAATGTGGTAGTTGAGAACGGAATGAGTAAAGATGGTAAATTGAGGCATGAGTATTGAGTACATTTGTTTTGCTGAAAATTAATGTGTGGGCTCGCTTGTAAGATTTTAAGTCCAGCTTGAAAGATTCTGCTCGATAAAACTGCATCGTGTTAAGTCCAGGCCATATAAATTTACTTATCAACTTTGGGCTAACTGGTAACATGGGGGCGAACAATCTGATCTAGGCTCCATCTGTAGAATTTGGCCAAGTCGTATGTTGTAACTTTGTCATGACAATACCAAATAAAAAAGAGGGTAAAAGTGGACCGTAAAAATCATTTACCCAAAAGGACTGTACATCATGTCCTTTTCAAATCACATCAATAATCAACCTACTTTTAGCACTTCACGAGTTTCCCAGGATAAATTTTCCGAACTCTCTGTTTTTTTTTTTTAAAAAAATTTATAGTATTAAAGTTGTTTAAAAATTGCAACATGAGGAGTTCCAAGAAGAGCAATCACTAAGAACGGTCGTTAGGGGTTGATTACAAAATTTGGCACTTGTTTCGTTTGTCTAAACAAATCTCTAAAAAATTCTTCAACATTTGAAGAATGACACAAACCAGGTATAAATAATTTGAACCCAAACAGCATTTTTTAAAACTGGGCTTTCTTGTGCTATTGGCCTATCTTTTTTTTTTTAAATTTATTTATTTAAGAAGGAAATAAAAATGGCGATTTTTAAATTCACTTTAGAAAGTCTGGTTTGTCGTGGTCTACAGTCCAAGGCCAAATGGGCAACCAATATAAAGTAACTCTGTCTCTGACCTACTGAAGCGAGGCAGCGAGCACAGTGGTGGTGCTTGGTGAAGCGAATAACCAAAACCAAAGTTAATTGGCCGGTGTTGTACTATCCCACGCAGTTTTATCCCGATTCCCGCGTTGCAGTGATCGTCTCAAACAACTCTCAACAAAATGGTACGAAATTGTGAGGACCAAATATGCCAGCCAATTTGCCTAAATGGTCCAAGCTTTTTCCAAATATTAAATAAGATAAATGATAGGAAGAGTGAAATTTTGGAGTGAATGACGTGGTAGTGATAAAAAGACAAATTTATCCCTTACCAATTAGGGTTCACTCATCATTTGGTTAGGGTATTAGTTTATCTTTTTATCACTGCCACATCAGTCACTAGAATTTCACTCCAAAATTTCACTCTCCTTATCATTGCTTTTCTCAAAAAAATAGCAGTATTATTAGTCAATTTTATTATTTGGGCTTTTTTTCTTTGTCATCTCCATAAACAAAACTGAGTCAATTTTATTATTTGGGCTTTTTTTCTTTGTCATCTCCATAAACAAAACTGAGTTTGTAATTTTGAGAAAAGTGAGTGAAATTCTGGAGTGAAAAATTGGAGTGACTGACGTGGCAGTAATAAAAATACAAACTAATACCCTAACCAAATTATGAGTAAACTCTAATGGGTAAGGTTTAAGTTTGTATTTTTATCATTGCCACGTCAGTCACTCCAATTTTTTACTCCAGAATTTCACTCCCCCTATTATTTCTCTTTTGAGAATAACCGAAAAATAGACAATGGACGGAGGTAAGATATAAAAAAAAAAAAGGGAAAGAAAAGGCATAAAACAAATTGAGTTGGAAGTCCTGGTTAACCTCAACTATTTAGTCAAAAAATATAATATCTTCAAATGAACGAGTTTGACAATCAAGGACAGGAGTGCTCAACTTATGACACAAATCCAAAGATTAACTCCATGCTTAATTGAATTGTACTAGTATTATATTAATCGTTAAAGCATATATATATATATATATATATATCTCATCTAAAATTATCCAAAAATTTTGAGAAGCAAAACGATTGTGATATCTCCTTGATTCAAATTAGACTTTTTCTTGCTCCACAATTTTCTTGTAGTCAAACACTTGCAATTCAACAAATAACATTCTACTTAGCTAATATGTAGATATTTCTTTGCATTATTTTAATGATTTAGCAAAAGAAATTCTTCATTTTTATTTTTTTCCTTTTTCCTTTTTCCTTTTTCCTAATTCTTCATTTCTGCTTAGTATCAAAACAATTAGGGGCAACTAGGTAAGCGCCGGACCATGACGTCAAACCGGGTTCTGGTCTAAGTCTAACCTGAATTATAAGGAACTGTGTCCGTGTTTCTCTCTGCTCTGCCGTGGCAATCAAGAAAATCAAACCCTACAAGCCTATACAGTCCATCATCTCTCTCTCTCTTCCTTCCGAAAATACCAAAGGAAAAAAAAAAAAACAAAAATACTCTCTCAAAACCCAACCCTTTTCCATCAATATTCATTGTACTCTTATCAGCTTATCAACATCTCAAAAAAAGACTCCATCTTTGCCCAGAAAATATTATGAAAATGCGCAGCAAAGGCAAAGTCCATCCCTCCCCTTCTTCTTCTTCTTCCTCTTCCTCCTCATCCCATTTCTCCCACAACAAAGATGCCTTATCTGTTCTTAAGCTCTTACCTGCTGCTATTCTTGCGATAGCATCGGTCCTTCCTCTCGAAGACCGTGAAGTTTTAGCTTATATGATTACAAGGTCAATGAAATCCACTAACCCGTCAACATTTCTTGAAGAAAATGGCAAGAAAAACCCCAAGAAATCATCGAATATCAGTGTTAACGGCCGTTCTCATGCCCATAAGCCTCCGTTGTTTGACTGTGAGTGCTTTGACTGCTACACTAGCTTCTGGTTTAGGTGGGATTCTTCGCCTAATAGGGAGCTCATTCATCAGGCCATTGAAGCCTTTGAGGAGCACTTGAACTTTGGTGAACAGTCCAGGAAAGGTAAAAATAGGAAGAAGGACAAAATGGGTCGACGTGGGTTGGAGAAAAGATTGGATTTTTCTGAGCCGGAAGTTGGAACTGGGTCGCCGGAGATTGAAGAAATCAGCTCTTCCGATGGACAGGGCTCGCCGGAAAAAGAGGTTTCAGTTGAGGATGGAGAAAGTGGTGAGTTGGTGGTAGTGGTGGAGACGCCTGAGGCGGCGATGGTTGTGCGAGGAGCGGCAGCTGATAACCATAAAGGCCTGGCTAGAAAAGTATTGCCGGATGTGTTGGGGTTATTGAATTCTCGTTTATGGAATCTCTGGAGTCCGAATGTGTAAAGAAAGAAAAGAAAAAAAAGGAGAAGAATAGAGAAAATTCCACTATTTTTATTATTTCGAGGAAAAAGGAAGATGGCATTATTACTAGTGGTAGGCAATTAATATTCCTTGTGGAATTAATATATATAATTTTCTCTTAATTTTGTAGTGCGAAGAATGATGCTATTCTTGTCTCCTTTGATTTGCCATTTGTTAATTTTGTGGTGAAATTTAAGAATCTCAGTTAAAAGTTTGGGAAATTTTTGGCCGGCGAAGAGTCATTTTCCCGGTGACAAATGGAACAGTGGCTGATCAAAACCTTTTTGTTAATTATTTTATAATTGAAAATAGTGACTTGATATTGGATTTTTAGCATTAGGTTTTTGCTTAGTAGTAAAGCATTACGAATTGGTGAAAAGATATTTGTTTTCTTGGACCAATGGAATGTGACCTCTTCTGCCATTTTTCTATCCACTATGACTATGAGTGTGCCTTTGTAACTTGTTCCAACCAACTTCTCTTCTGATTTTAGGGGATTTGTGTGTTGTTCTCTACATCTTTGATTGTTCATTTCTCTTTGCTTGCTTTTTGAATGTCAATGAATGCGTTTTTCTATGCTTTCTTTTTGAGTCCTTTTGGTGAAGAATTGTTTGAAGTAGTAATCATAATGCTATAAATATTTGTCCCTTAAAAGAATTTTTAATGTTTAGAAAACTTTGATGAAGCCCCCCACCCCACTAATTGACTTAAGTTCTTGAATTAATTACCATTGGATATTTGGATGATAGAACTTAATGGTTCTAAATTGTTTCTTTTTGACGATATTTATGTTGCAATAATCAGAGAGTTGAGAGCCTCTCTTGTTGATTTGGTCGACTTGATGTGGGCAAATGTTGAGCTTATGCAATACTAAAATACTGGGCACACAAAGTGCAATAATGAGGGACGTCATTTAATTATATGCATTATAAATACTCGTACTACAGATGGAGGTCAACTGGTGAAAGGGTTTTGGTGCTTATCCTGTTATCCATACGGGAAGTCTCACCCGACCCGTTCCACTTGTGTTGCTACGCTATTCTGGAAACGGAATTAAATCTTATTCATGTTTCTGGCTGGGCAAGAACTAAAATTGTAGAAGCAGCACCATTCTCTGCCTCACTCCACACTGGGGATATGAGATTTCTTGATTTATTGCAACTTGCAAGATATGGAAATTTATAAGCAACTCTTTTTATTTGCATGATTACTTGGAAATTGAATCCGGGAAAAATAAAATTTACTAAAGAAACAGACAAAAATGATGAATGTTGTTGAGGCAAGACTCTTATTGTAAGTCATATGATTAAGCTTTAATTTTTTATTTTTTTTTAACGTTAGCTATATTTTTTAACTTATTCATACTTTATCAATCTATCCATCAGCTGATTCAATTGGGTCAATAGAACACCGACTCACCTACTAAAGAATATTGAATGGCACAACTTCTCTATTGTTTCCAACAAATCATGAGATTAAGCTTCTTTAAAATCATAAGATGATGTCCTAACATTAAAGATAATAGGATGATGTTATCTATATATTAATGCACTCCATTTTTATTATACTTTTGAGCGGGAAAAATGGAAAAGTTAATGATGGTGATGATTACATTCTGTCTTATGTCTTATCCAGGGACAAAATCCTTTTAGCCTTTCTCATTTCCGAAGAAAATTTTACACACCATCTGAATAAACCACCTCCTAGGCAGCTAGGCTCCTCCTCATTAATTAAGGAGAGAGCCCTCCTTGTTATACTATCTCCCTATCTTTTCTGTTCAGTGTTCTCGCCGGTAGCTGACAAGTATGCCTTTGTGTAAGTCTCAGAAAAGTAGCCACATCTTACCTGGGCAAATTCAATGGCGTGCGACAAAGATTTCTCTCTCTCTCTTTTGTTCCCTTTGTGACTGACAAAATTAAGGCTTCAGAATTCTGAACCCCAATATTCATATCAACCCACAACTCCAAACTCTTTCTCGCATCGCTCCAAATACCGAAACTGCACCACATAAGGGATAGAATCCATAGATTAAAAATAAAATAAAATAAAATAGAATGGTGCATGCTTTTTGCTCTTGTTTGAATTATGCTTTGTCACCCATAACCCTAAGCAATATTGGTGTTGTAACATTTCACCACTTTTAACTACATATGGTGATGCGCTGGAACATAGAAGAGGGCATTCAAACAAAGAAGAGGATGCGTTGGAACAGAGGACCGGGCATTCAAACAAAGAAGAGGAGTAAGCAATATTGGTGTTGTAACATTTCACGGCTTTTAACTATATGTACATGTGCGTTGGAATATTGTAGCGGACATTTGAACAAAGAAGAGGGGGTAAGCAATATTGGTGTTGTAACATTTCACCACTTTTAACTACATCTGCGGGTGCGTTAGGCATTCGAACAAAGAGGAAAGAAAATATTATTGTGGGATTCAAAACCTGACCTCAAGGGGTTCAAATTGCATGAAAGGCATCTCCAAATGGCCATTGGGGCAACCCATGGTTTAAGACATGGATTTGGTTTATTAACTAAATAATAAATTTCAATGGAAAAAAACATAATGACAAAAGAAAATTTTGTTTTGCCCGAAAATCTTCATTAAATTTGAATTTGTCCCTTTAAAATTAAATATTAAATAAATTTGTCTCCTCTAGTGATTTTATCTAAAACGGGCTGCAACACAAATTTAGTTGTTCAATTGTAAAAATTTTAATGATATATATTTTATCAGTGTAACTCCAATGTTTTAAATTTTAATAAAATACGAGTGCATAATTTAAAAGAATTTGTGATTCATATGAAAAATGTTGCCCGTGAAAAAATAAATGTGAGAATGAAGATTTGTTTAATTTATCTTTTTCATATATTTGTAAGTTCAAATTTTTTTTAAGAAAATGATAAAATTTTTGGCATTTCGCTTGTTTATACCATGATCCTAGTTTACGTTTATCCTAAAAGAAAAGAAAAGAAAAAAAAAAAAAACTAGTGTTATACTTTACATGGATAATCAATAATGGCTGTTGGGCCTATTTCCAGAGGTTCCGGGCCTACAGCAACCTTTATTTATTATCCAATATTTGCATACACCCCTTGGGCCCCAGTAGTTGGTACTACAAGATTGGACATTTTCTTGTCCATAGTTAAACAGGATGCCCTTTGCTTGGGTTTCGTTCTCTCATTTATGTTATTTAGGCTACCATTAGTTGTTTGTAGAGAAAAAGTTTCACTTTGAATCCACTTACTTACCATGATACACTTCCCTTGAGATTTCATAATATGCTGTAAATTGTTGAAAGAATAAATTAGTTGATAAAAATACATCCAAATTTTCATATTATAATTTGATGGGCTCGTGAGTGGAAATGGTAAATTGCTTCGAGCATTACGATATCACTTTTGTGTATCAATTATTGTATTATTCTATAAAAGTTTGACACGTATATAATCACTTATTTCTTATGATTCTTTTATCAGTTGATAGAATTTTAATTTTATCTAAAAAAAATATAAAGTGATACAACAAATGATATAAAAGATCCAAAATCGTATTACCCTATAGTAAATGGGGGATAAAAGCTATATTCGAAATTTCATATAGAACAAGAAAGAAACAGGTGACAAAAATTTTGTTATCCTAACATCACATGGATGAGAGAACTTAAAAATGATCAAGAATACAAAAGTAGCAAAGTAAAGCATTACCCTGCCATGCAAATTCTAATTTGGTGCCGACCTCTACTCTTCTTCTTCCATGCAAATTCCCTTCAATCTTTCAATCCAAAAAAAATAAAATTCCAGAATGCAAGTGGTACTGAACTGACCACGCCATTACACTATAGTCCACAAAAATGTTTCTGATGGGAAAAAATATATACATTTATGTACAATCATGATGCAAAATTCGTGAATATCCTTCTAAGGGAAATGTCAAACGTCAAGAGAGTAGAATATGTATGCAGACAAGAAGAAACCCCAAAAAGGTAACTCCATGGCTGCGTTGGGCTCCAATTTGGTGGACTATATGTTGATGTCATATTAATTATTACAAAGCAACTGACTCTGATCTGATATATGTTGTGCATCAATCTTTTTTGGCTAGCGTTATTTGAGAGCATTATCCCACCACCACCCCCCAATCCTACAGCTGCAAGCCTGCAACCATGGTGTTGTATTATGGGAGGAAAACCATATGGCTTGCCAACTTGATAACTTGTTTTGGATCCTCCCTCTCACCCTTTTGCATTACAGTTTCAAAACATCGATGTTGCGATCACCAGAATTGTCAACCGTAACATCATTACAAGAAAAAAAAAATTTTTGTCACGTAGATAACAAATGTGATTAACCGATTGAAATTGAATGGACATTCTATTCTGAACATTGATTAAAGATGTGGGAATTACAATTTATAAGAAGTGTGCAGTGCAGACCAAAGTACCAAGATTGCATTATGAGTTTGAGTGTATGGGAAAATGTAGAAGATTGATATTTGTAGAGTTGTTGAATATGAATATGATGGAGTATGGAATGAATGCTAGGTCTGGTTTGACGTCCACTTATACTCGTGGAGTGGAGTGGATGATGATTCAATCTTGGTCGATTTGTTAGGCAATAATTCTGGTAAAAAGCTCGTTGAAAAAGTGCAGTGAATAGGCCATACAGAGGTCTTTTTTCAACGTCCGGCGCCAACACAGGCCCCCACTGAGTTGATGAAAAAAACTAAGATACAGTAATTCAGATGGCTTTAAACATAATTCCCCATGATATCTTATAATATGATGTAGATAGAATTTTGTACAAATTTATTCTGTTTTATTTTGTCTTAAATTAAAATTTCATTATAGAGTTCATTCATTTTTTGGGTTATGATCTATTAATCGTAAAGTAATTTTAATAATATTTACATTTTTAATCCTTAATTTTAGTGAAATTAATGAACATTAGACAAAATATAACAAAATAATATGAGTGAAAGAATCAGATATGTAATAATTTCTTAATTTATAATTGTAATTCCAATGCAAGTTGCAATTAATAAACTCAATCAAAGCATACAAGTTGCACCAAAAAAAAAAAAAAAAATCTTTACTAACTTTCTCGGACAGGATAGACAAGATATTTAGTGAATTGCATGCATCGCATTCAGGATGTATATATACATGCAAGTTAATAATGTTCGTTCAGGAACTTATTGGCACATTTTTATAAAATGAATAATTTGATTGCCGTCATCAACAAACTGTGCTTAGGAGTGACTTATATGTGGGAATTAATTTATTAGTTAAACTTGAATCTTTATCGTAATATAATTATTCAGTAAGATGCCAAAAAAGAAGAAGCAAAACAAAATAAAACAACTGACATAAGTGTGAGAGGCAGTTGACTAGTATTTGTCTGCCAAAATGCAATGAATTTTAGTAGTTACTAACTATTATTTAATTGTATAATCTCACTTCACTTTCATAAAATATTATTGTTCATCACTCACTCGATAGAACTTTTAAGGAACAATTTTGTTAATAAAAAAAATATTTTCCTAGGTTTTCCCACTCTAACTCATATTACCAACGTCTTTTATTGTCATGATCATCTTGTCTTTATATATATATTTTTCCCCAAACACTTTACTGGTGAAAGATAAATACCAAATCTTGGTGGCTGGCTGATTCTCTAGACACCATTATGCCATTCTTGAAGTTAATTAGAATAATCTTGCTACATTTTCTTCCTAATTGAAAAGGGATAGAGTGAATTTGATAGGATGTTTAAAATCAAAGAATAATATTTTATCAAAGTACACTTGATGACCTCTTTATTCTATCAAATATTTTATCTAATTTGGTATACAATCCGATGATCCTAATGCACATGAAATGTCAATGCAATTCAATTGTGAGGTGCAAGTTCTCCTTAAATTAAAAAAAAAAATGTAACCCCACCAAAGTATAGATTATAATGTTGTGATGAGATGAGATGAAATTGAATAGCATTTGTTGTTGTACGTACACTATCTCAAATTAGTTCAACAAATGTATTATTGACAAGTGCCGACACTTAAGGTTTGGCTTTGGCACATAGATATGGCAAAGAAAGAGAGAGCATCAATATTGTCTAGTCATTTCTATGGCTGGCTGGCTGGCTGGTGCCCTTAAGCTTTAGTGGCTGTCCAATGGTTGCATCCTTCAACACCAGCATGGTCCGTGCGTCCATCTTATTACCTCAGGACTTGCAAGGTAAACGTCAAACGCTTGGTGACAAACGCCCCCCTTCAATTTCTTCACTATATCCCGTTATTGATGCGACAAAATTGGACCTTGCTTGCACTACTACTACTCCAAGCTTTAAATTCCAATCACTATTTCAAAACTTTCTTAAATACTCCGTTTGATAGTTACTGGATATATCTTCAGCTTGTTATTTCTTGATGAAATGATGTATTCTTGGTTAACTGCATCATAACATTATACAATGTATCCCTTTATGCAAATGATCACAGCATGATCCTTCATTAGATTAGATATTGATGTTAAGCTAGTAAAATCCCATTTGGACTATTTGTGCAACTAGACGCGCACCTATTTTACTTAATTGTAACATTATTTCTTATAGAATAAATATATCGCTTTTGAAAAAAAAAAAAAAAGTAAAATCCCGTTTGTCAGTTAGCTCACAAAATTCAAGATCTTCCATGATATTATAACTTTAGCAATGATATTAATGAAAACTTAAGTCCTTCTGAATGGAGCAACGGAACTGCGAAACTTTGTTGATCAAGGAGGTAGTAAAAGAACAGACGCAGGGCCGCAGATGTCAATGAGTTTTCGACTAGTGCACATCTAAATGTTATATGTACCTAATTCAGAGAATATCATGCACATGCACAAGGACTATTGCTCCTCAAGATATGCTTTGGCATAATATCGCAGAGTGAATTTGCTTCTTGAGGGTCTCAATCAAACAATTCTCGTTGAACCTCAGTGATCTTCAAAAAGGAAAAATGACCCCCAAGTGCACTTGAATAAAGATCTTTAGCTAAGTTTAAACTTATTCATTTGTTTTTTTGATGTAAACATAACCATTCTCTGTGGTTCAAATGGGATTTTCAGGAAGAGCAGAATGCATGCCCTTTAGCTGTTATCCTTGTTGCTTATATATATATATGTAAAACTGATAGTTTCTTGCATGCCTATAACAAGAATACGAGAACATTATTCGTTAAGAAGAGACTTTACATGTATGGAGTTAGGAAATATAAGGTACTCCTCCAGCTATAGCCTATATATGAACTTGAACTATATACATTGTGTGTGTGTGTGTGTCAAATGAGTGGTCCTAGGAACTCCCAGGTACTTTTAACATTCTTTTCAAAACTCCACCTATACCACGCAACTCTAAGGCCCTTAATTGATTTTCCTCTCTTTGCTACTCTCTTCTCCTTTTGATTAAATAAGACATTCATAAACATCTGGAGATGTATTTCTCTGGTGTACATGTCAACATTCATGTGGATATTTCATGTCATCAAAATTGTCTCTAAGCCAACACCATTTTCTCTTTATCAGGTGGCTTTCTTGAATTAATTGGACTTTTACTGTTATCTGTGGGTCATATTGCAGATGTGATGCTAGCCAACCACTGTCACATATGTTTTTATTTCTAATCACTTCTGAATTTTGGTTGCAGAAACTAAAAATTTTTCATATTTTTACTACAGTGATCAAACATGACCAATAAGAGGAAAACATAGCTGGATTTCGTTCATTTCATGACATTAATATTGTCAATCACCATTCAACTGAACCTGCAGGCTCCACTCCAGCTAAATATTTCACAATGACATCCCTATTTCACCTTGCATGATTACCATGAACACAGACACAATAGACTAGTTTCTACTGTGGTTATCGTTTCCAGGAATCGCATCAAAGCATGGCATATAATTAAAAGTTGCAGCAAAATTCAAAAGAAGGAGTTTAGGTAGTGAAATTGCTTCCGTTAAGAGTAGCTAGTTTGATATATTAATTTTGATCCTTTCTACAAAAGTGAGGTGAGGAAGGTAAGTTGGGGTGCGACAACTTTGTTGCTGACTTGCTGTAGAATCATAAACTATTACAGATTACGCGCTGATGAAGTTCATTACCGTTTCCAGTTAATCATAAACCAAAGACAGATGATATGTCATGTACTCATCATCAATTTGGATCATCTTGCATTGATATGATCACATATTTTTCATTTTCTTTTGCATGCTTATATATATAAATGGGTGATCAAAATCCAATCAAATGTTACATTTCTATACTAAAATCAGCCAAGCAATGGATATTATTAGGTATGCCAGCCTTGTTGTTAAGTTATTATTTAGGAAGAAAGGAAAGAAAAACAAAATTTGTCAGATAATGCTTGAACTATTAGTTCCACACACAAATGAAGTGCGTAATCATGTTTACTTTGCCACTCATTCATACAAACAAGACGTACAATAATATCAGGATAATGTATTGAATGAAAGATAAACGTTTTAATATTGCAAATCAGTAAATTAATCTGACCGGTGAGCAATTGTTACTGTGTTGAGCTTATGCCTAATGGTGTCCTGGCTAATTAATAGAATAATGTAAGCGCAATAAAGCCAGCCCACCATCACCCATGCAAGTTTGTATTTTTGTTCGTGTTTTTCTTACCGCCAATATTGTTGCATCCTTTGAGCCATTTAGCCTTTTTCAAGATTGCTTTGACAATATTGGAGTCTCTATATATCCCACAAACTAAACCACTAAAAGCTTCACTTCTATCCTATACTCACATTTTGCTCTGAGGACGTCAAAAGATGAAGGTAAATTTTGAATTTTTATCGCATTGAACTACTTGAATCATCGCAATTACCTTCATTTGAAACTTGATCGTCCGAAATCATTGCAGTTACTTGGTTGGATGCATCGTAAGCTCCGGCAGAATAGCAATGAACCTTTCAAAGACTTCTCCATTGTCGGTAAGTAATCACGCAAGAAAAGTCTGCATTTTTTTCTGCAATATGGTTTAGTTCTTGAAGAAACAAGTTAGTGTAACAGATTTACCGCACATTATGCATATTCTTTAATCTGCTATCTGATCCAGGGATTCAGCAACATTAATTCTGTCTAGTTTACTTTGTTTTCCCATATTTGATTTCTTCAATTTCAGTTTTCGGGCTTTCAATACAATAAAGATGTAATTTGCAGACAGATAAGAAGGAGAGGAGAAAAGTTTGTAACCTGACAGGAGAGTGCCAATCTAGGTGAGGTAATAGGCATCAAATAACATGAAATCAAGAAAATTAATGTATAGGCAAAGAACAGTAGAAACAGCAATTTGAACTGTTAGTCAATACACCAAAAAGTAATTATAAAAAAGAAAAAACATGATTGATTGCTTCCATTACATAAACCAGACGTTATCAGCGTGCATGAATGATGAATCCTGTTAAATCCATAAAAATTGTTGGCCTAATTTAGGATTCTTGCGTCCTAGTTACTGTACATTTCTCCTGTCAGGGAATCATTGTGCTTGTCTTACAGGGCAGCCGTCACTGGATGACTCACAATACCACCCAAAGCTAAATTATTGCACTAAACCCTTGATCAGAGGACAAAGAGACAACCAACTTCGAAAATCATTTGCCAGTTCCGATCCTGCTACGGCTGATGAAGATGATCTTGAGGAAGAGACATCAGGTGCGCTTTCTGAACTCTTCCATGGGTTTCTTGCAATTGGAACCCTGGGCACAGACCCGATCATCACCGACCCTTCAACACCCACATTCTCCATCGCCGTGGAGAACATCATGGAGAAAGAGACTGAAGTGACAGAAAACGAACTGAAGCTAATCAATGATGAGTTGGAGAAGGTGCTGGGAGCAGATGAAAGCTGTAACCTCTCATCTGGGAGAAACAGCCATGTTAGCACTGGAAGAAACAGTCACGTTAGTGCTGGAAGGATCAGCCATTGTAGCACAATTACACTGAGTGGCAAGCCTATAGAGGGCACAGAGAACAATGGAAGTGGAACAATCGTCTGCCCACTTCAAGGCTATCTTCTAGGATCAGCAATTGGATTGCCAGAAACAACACAAACTGCAAAGAAAGAACACAGGATATCACTCGGAGAGCTGTTTCAGAAAACTAAACAGACAGAGGAAAACTCTGGAGCAAAACCTGACAGGGCAGATAAGAAAACAGAAAAGGAAACCGACAAGTCAGCAGTACTCCTTGTAAAGAAGATGCTCAAGAGAAAATTATATCATGCTTCCAATAGAAACTCCATGACATCTTCTGGAGGAACAACTGATGCTACTTCAGCTGAGACAAAACTGAACAAGGTATGTCTTTGTCTGCATATATATATATATATATATATATATATATATATGTATGGAAATGACACAACGCTGTTAAATAACTTTTTGAATCTAGTTTATCTTCTTGCAATCAGTTCTAGCAGAAATGAGTCATGATTATGCAGCGAAATTCAAATATAACATTGCCAAGGGTCTATCGTTACAACATATCGCCTAGCTTCCTAATACTGAAGTATAATATTACATGCAGATCCTACATATTTTCCACAGAAAAGTCCATCCTGAAAGCTCAACTGCTGCACACAAGTCTAATAAGCCAACACAGCTGGAGGTAAGGAGTGATCTGACCTATAGGAGGCCATATATCGTTGGAGGTCCAGAGCCCGCCGAAGATGATATCATAATTACTCCATATCATGCCCTCTCGAAAGAACGCCTACGACGCTTCAAGAGCCAATCGGCACAACTCTCACTCGGTGGTGGCATTCCTTTTGCAACTGGGGAACATTGGATCAAAACAGATTCAGACTGTAAGTAGACACGCCTGCACGGAATACCAAATATATGCATGGCTTCCAAATATCTTATCCATTTATGCTCTGCAAGAATAGTTAAACTTCTTAGGCATCACAATAGTATGGGCAGTTAGGGTGAAACACTTCGGTAGCCATTGCTTGAATTACTAAAAGGTAGAAGCAAATTAAACAAAATTCCTAGCCCACGCTATTCCAGGAACTTGCTTCACATTGAGCACCTAACAAATAGTTTCGCCAAAACAAAACTATACATACTTGTGCTAACTTGGTTTTGTGTTTACCTTGTAGACCTGGTGCTGGAGCTCTAAAAATATAATAATCAGCAACATCAAGTTTGGCTCATACCACGCTACTGAATAGTAAATACCATAATGTTTGTGTGTGTAAAAGTTTCGAGTACTATTTATTTTCTGGATCCTCTAGAAGGCGAAGAGTGAATTAAGTTCACAACCTACCTCACGGTTGCGAACTTGCGTTGTGAGTTGTGACCTTCCTATAGATACCTGCTATGATGAGTGGTTATTCCCTGATAAGTTTGAGAAAATGATTGAATAAAATGAGCAGAGCCCCTAAGCATATGCTCCCATATCATGTTTTGCCATGAACTGCTGTCTCTGTGAGTGCTTGAATACTACACACAGCCCATATAACTTTTCAGAAACACAAAATGTCGCGCATACCAAATGAGGGGCATAAACACTGTTATTCATCAACTTTTTGAACCCGAATTGATGAAACTCTAAGAAGAAAGATTAAAAACAAGATTTATATATTTTTCAACAACAACAACAACAAACAAACAAAGCCTTTATGCACTAAATGGGTCAGCTATATATTTTACAAAACTGTATAATTAGATCAAATATGAAGAATCGTGTAAAATTGGTCATTAATAGTTGCCAGTCTGTTCCATCTGACATTCACAAAAGAATGATGTAATAGCAGAACACATGAAAACAACAGCCCAAGAAGCTAAGGATGCTACTAGCAGGAACTATCCATGAAATCCACCAACAAATCTTGAACCATTATTCTATCCGGCATCTTCCCGGCAGCACCATATATTGGAGCAAGCCCTCCACTAATAGGGCCAGGATTTTCTTTTACCTGAGAAAGGACAAAATTCATCACTGCGTAAACATGAATTGTTTCTTCAGCATTCAGAGAATGGATAAAAACACCAAAAATAACGTAGTCTCTTGAGAGTCAGGTTTCCAACAACCAAATGTTTGGAAGAAGAGTCCAAAGAGACTAAAACATTCAGCACTCGGTAAGCATAAAAAATAGCAGACCTCATTCTTGACCCCACAACGTCCCATTGTTAACCTCCAGTAAAAGTACATGAATGATAATCCCTCATTATGATTTTACAAGTTAACTAGATTGTAACTTACTGTGTGAGAAGCATCTCTTAGATCTTTCAAGAATTCATCAACAACTCGTACATGTTGAAGCGTCACGCAGATGTGAATGCTATCAAACACACATCATATAAATATCTCAGAACAAAAAGTTCAAAAAGCACAATAAAAGAAATTAAAATGTTGTTTAGAACTATCTTGCGGCGTATATAGCACTCAGGATAAGAACTTGCTAACCAAAAAACTAGACACAGTGATTATCATCACATTTACCATTGTCATGATATCTCCAAAAATAATGTAGTCATGATCCACAGAAGCTGCTTACCTGTTAGGCCTTTGCAATGCATTTAAATGCCAGCCTTTAGATGACAAAATATCATTTACTTCAAAAATGTCCACAACATCAGATCCAAAGGCCACAATCGTCATATCAGGCCTTCCAATGATGAATAGTTCAGGAATTTCCTGTATTCTGCAATCAAAAAATTTACAGATATGTGATAAGCTTTAACTTGAAATAATTGAAAGCGTCCAGTTGAACATATATCTACCCCTTCTGTATTCTCTTTGAAGCTTCCATAATGGCCCTTGTGTTTTCCAAGTATCCTGTAAAAAATGGAATGAGAAATATCAGCCCATATTCCACTTGTTTTAAAACAGATGTGAACTAGCAGTTGCATGTCGTAATGGACAAGGATGCACCTTCAATTCCTAGAGACATCATTGCAGCCCAAGCACCAGCAATCAAACCTCCAGGCCTGCTCCCGGCAATGGTTGGAGACACATAAAGCCCACCAGACCATTCAGTGACTGACGGACAATGGAATTGAAACAGAAGCTTCCGACATGAGATTCTATTTAACATGAAAATAATCATAGAAACCATGTCTTGGTGGAGTCAGGAAACAAAAACACCCACATTGTATAAATACATACCCATTGTTGCAAGAACATGGTATTTCCCCATTTTCTTTTGAAAAGTAGTTTCATAGGTGCTACTGGGTATACATTTTGTCAGATTAAAATTACAAGCATAATTAACTACAGCATCTGCCTGCTGCATTGGTTAAAATCAATCAAGGGAGCAATGGCAAGTAGAACTCACCAGCAACAAATTGATGCTGTTAACGACCAACGTAATAAGCCATGTCATCCAGCATGCCAGTATCCAGGCCAGTAAACATACCACAGTAAAAGTAATAGGAGAAAGGTATAAGCATAAGAAAGATAAGGTGTCAAGAGTTTAATAGCTTAAGTCTGGATGCCAAATCTCATTCTAGGCATGTCAGACCCAATAGTGATAAGGATTAGAGACACAATTGTCCTGAGTTCATTCAGGTGAAAATTTTGCATGTCTCTAGTTATTAAGTTGGAATTAGAGCAAAAGGAAAATGGAGAACTGGAAGTCTAAAGATTTTTGTTGACTGTATAAGACACTTAAACAGTTCATTAGCAAGGGAACAACCAAGCAGGAGATGACAAAGCCCACATTGTCCTCATGCATCATGACACCTCACCCCCAAAAAAAAGTAGCTGAACTGCAGGTCACACACTTTGACACAGCCCAACTAAAAAACAAAAGAGGAGTCCAAACTTATATCTGATACGTTTCTAAACTACACTAAAATTGTACATGATTGAACAAAATTTTCCTGCAGTTTTTGTTTGTTCCACCAACTTCAGCCCTTCACTAACCCTATCTCAGCTAAAGGCAACAGATGAGATACAAGAAAATAATAGATCGCTGACCTTTCGGATTTCATGGTTTCTGTATAGAACTACACTAGTTCCTTTGGGAGCCAATCCATACTTGTGTACATCTGCTGATATCGAGGTTACTCCTTCAACAGAAAAATCATATGGTGGTACTGGATACCTATAAGTAAACATAAGAGTTTATTGAGTGTGTAGAAAACCTTAATACACCCAGGAACCCACAAAACTCAGAAACAAACAACTGGAAAAGATTGGCATTATCAACTGGAAGCTGCTTATTTTGGTCATTTGTCCAAATAAAAAACAAAAATGATATACTCTTTTTCTGAAAGACAAATTACAGAAGAAATATTAGCAACATAAAAATATAAATCATGGATAAGAAATTAGAGAGTGAAACACAGAAATGTGTAAAACAGCTAGAAGTCTATGCATGAAAAGAATATAGAAAGTGACTGGAGCCATTTAACATGTAACTTGTAAGAAATGAAAAACATGAGTCCATCAACTAGTTTCTCCAATAAACATACCCAAGTTTACGAGCAAACGGTAGTACAAAGCCACCCAAGCAGAGGTCTACATGGAAACAAATTCCAAAACTAGAAGCTAATTCACCAAGCTCCTACAAGAGAGATTATCACATGTCATTTCTAAGAAGAAACAAGGATGGTTCAGGAATTTGCAAAATGAATGGCGGAAAACGTGCCTCAATTGGGTCAATAATTCCATGTGGGAATCCAGGTGCTGATCCAACAATCTGAAATTTCATGAGATCTAAATTCAGGTTGGCTAGAACAAAATTAGAATTACGAAGTTGGAAACCAGAAAAAAAAACACTAAAAAAAGACATATGACCAATTAGTCAATAAAAACATAATGACAAGAAGATCTTGAAAGAAAATTTATAGCCACAGTTAAGCACAACGATCAAACACTGACATGAGATGTTATAAAACAGCATTTGCTCGAGGAAAAAAGAAAAACTTTTCTCCAGCATAACTTGATCCAATTTAATAACACACAAACAGCAGACAGCATAAAAAATGTCACCATTATAGTGTTTTTGTTGATTTGTCTTCTGATATCTTTGACATGTGCTTGAAATTGCTTGTTTACTGGGACTCTCCGCAACTTGATTTTGAAATATTGAGCAGCTTTGTCGTATGCTGAATGAGCCGATACTGGTATTATCCTATGCTTGTGAAAAAAAAAAATCATAAGTGACTGACTTACTAATCACTCTAAAATAATATGATGTACATACTACATACATTTCTGGTTTATTTATCCCCTTTCTAGCTTTCATATAGTCACGTGATGATTTCACAGCTAATAGTATGCTTTCTGTCCCTCCTGATGTCATATTCCCACAAACTTGTCCTCCAGAAGCCTTTTCCTTACTTCCCAGCAATGAAGCTGTCATTGCAACTACCTCTGCTTCAAATCTTGCGACACTTGGGAATACATCGAGATGCAGTGGGTTAGTATGTGAAAACCTGAAATGCAATCCAACAAGAAGTGCCCAAAGGATAAAAAGTTAGTGGCACCATTTTTTATGGTGTTGATGAAAGAATGAAATCAAGAAAAATTTGAGTGATAGTCTCAACATGAGATGGTAGTTCAACATTCTCATGTTTTCTTAGTGAATGTGATAAGCTTTTTATTACGGAGAAGTGCAGCATCATACTAACATTGAACATGCCTCGTTTATCAAAGAAAAATGTCCTTCCTGCTCAGTTCCTCCAATGTAGCTGCACAAATATATCTAGTTAGACAATAACAACATGCATATAACACAAAAACAGGCTAGCTAACCATTGAATAAGAACATACACTGTACCAGAACATCTGCCCTGCCAGACCACGTCTTTTTGTTTCGCATCTTTCAGTTTCTCAACAATTCCAACTCCCAGTCCCAGCCGAGGCAACTCAGTCATCCAATCATCTCTTTTAGACTTACCCGAAGCTTGCATTTTATCCACAACCTGCAAATTTTATGAACTATCATTGAACTTCAAAATCCGAAGAAAATTCCAAATTCATAAATTAACTCAAAGAGAGAACATGCCACAGAGGGACCAAGACAGGAGACTAAAAGCAAGAAGAATGAAAAACATTTTCTTACTAACTCCGTTCTTTCATGCTACCTTCATCAAGATTAATTTAGATTAACTAAGGTTTGCAATAGTAATAAAGAAAAACCATTCAAGCAAATATCTCAACAAATTGGAACGAATTGCATCTCCAAAGCTTGTCAACACGCATCAACCAATAACCATGTCCAGGCTGAGTTAGAATTACAGTCTTAGAGTAAGTCATTAAAAACTATAGTTAATCATATGCTAATCTCGAATTCTTAATTGAGGAAGAACTCCAGTACTTCGTATTTCAATTTATCGAAATCATTCATGTCATTAACCAAAAAATTACACACACATATATAATCGAGCATTAAAGGTCAATATTAACCAAAAACATTAAAATAGGGAAAAAAAATTAGTAAAAAGTGTTAACAAAAAACCTTTTGCTTTTCTGCGTCGATATATCGTTTTACTCCAGGAATTAACCTGTCTCAAATTCAACCAAAATATAAACCAAAACATGAAAACGACGTCAAACAATAAACATAAAAGGAGAATTAAGAGAGAAATTACTTGGCGAAGCTCATGAAGAGGCTTAGAAGTGTCGCTTTGAGTCCTTTATCGGAAATAATATCGATGACGGATTGAATTATCCGAGCTAGAAAAATAGTAAGAATCGGAGCTGCGAGCAACGCGAGAGGTTCGTATTTCGATAATAACGAATTCGCAGAAACTCTGAGTCGATTCAGCGAAGACGATAGCTGCGGCAGTGACGAGTCCATTGTTTTCCCGATCGGTTCGAGTGAGCGAAGAAATGAAAACTGGATCAAAATAATTCCTTTTTGTTTTCTCGACGCCTAAATACAAAATTAAGGAATTTTTTACACACAAATTTTTGGTCTGTTAAGGCGTGGGAAATACGTACAGCCTACAACTTGTTTTCCTTTGGCGGGTTTGTTACGTTGCGTTGAGTTTTTTTTTATTTTTTATTCTTTAGTAACGTTGAGCATTGGACATAGACTCGAAACTCCTCTTTTTAAGAAAAATGGAAAAAACATCCCTTCTATCTTGTTAAAAAAATTATTTAATTTCTAACATTTAATATGTTTGGCACTTTAAAATCAGGCCAACTTCATCACTCTGTCATATTTAGTTATTTAAATGTGAAATACTAAATAATTTTTTTATCAAAATTTGAGGATAATTTTTATAATTTTTTATTTCTTTTATGAACAAAAAAAAAAAGTAAGGAATCTAAACGGAGCTTTAGTTATAATTCAACCTCAAATAAACACATTAAAAAATTTTAAATGACAAAAAAATTAGTTTAGTTTAGTCTAGTCTTAAACTTTGTATATGTTTGATTTCTCTTTTTGTCTTCTTCCACACCATTTTGTTCTACTAGGCTTTATTTTAAATGATGGTCCACAATCACAAGGAAGTTGTTAAACGAGCCTAATAAAAAAAAAAAAAAGACAGAAAACAAGAAGTTGTCCCTCATTGTGCTTTGTGCCGCATCAGTTTAGTATTTCAATCCCCAAATCCTAAAGGCCCAATGGGAGAAGCAATGGATTCAATCATGCAGCAAATTGCGGTTTGCGAGAGCCAATATTTGTTTCTTGGCTGAGTAAATGGTATTGGATGATTATGGACTCATTCATAGACAAGTTACAAAAATAAATTATCCAGTTAAACAATACTGTATAAGACAAGTCACAAAATAAATTATGCAGTTAAACAAAATAATAACGCAAAAACTTTATGAAACCATTTCATATGTAAAACGTGATATATGAATTATAGTTTCTACGTTAATATGTTAATTTTTTATACGTTACATATTAATATTTAATACTTTATACGATAAAGTGATATTCATCGGGAATGTCTCATATATAAGACAGTTTCACAAGAGAATAGCCCAAATAATAATTAGAGGTCGAGAAGTCGGTTTAGAGTTTTGACCTTGAATGCCGTTTATAAAATTGGTGTAGAGATCAGTTTTGATCCATGGTTATTTGGCTCAAGATAGCACAAATGAATTAGTCAGCCTCCAAGGAAATATTTTGCTCCAAAGAACACACACACAGCAGTGAATTGTAATTCTTAATTTCATTTTAAAATCAAACAAAGACTTTTGCATATCGTATATAAGCTCGAAACTAAAGTGCATTTGATTAAAAAAAAAAAATCAGAAAGTAACAAAGGCCATTATTGAGAAGCTATGAGATAAAGTAACAACCATATGATAATTGGAAGTGTTCTTTAATAAAATGTTTAGTGTGTGGGCTGAAGGTGACACGTGACCTTATAAATGTCAGCCAAGAAGTATGCCATCTTTATCTTTTTTACCAAAATTTTGAATTTTAATCTTTTTATTTTTGTGAGAAATTTTTTTTCTATTTGATGGCACGTGCTTTGACTGGAAAATTAAATAAAATCTAATATATAAGTGATGGTAAAAGTAAAACCTGCCCACAAACAAGTCACGCTGCTCATGGTCTAATAATTTTAAATGACCAAAGACGTCCTTCTTCTTTGTTCTTCTAGGTAAGCATAATGCATGTCGTGCCGGTGACAACTCATGTCTTCCTTTCTATTAGTACCATGGATTGGCCGATCAATAAATCATAGTTTTGCTGACAAAATTATATAGTAAAAATTATATTTTAATTTTGGTTGTAAAATTTTAATTTTTTTTAAAATTTAATTAAATTTTTACAAAAATCTAACATAATTTTTGAAATATCGAGGGCGCCCAATCCTCTAAATCCGCCCTGGTAGCATGGTCTTCATAAGAACACCAATTTGGTCAAAGTCAGGAAAGCCAATCAAACTTATTCTGGTCATAATTTAGGGTGACTATGAGCTTATTAAAATCTAAATTTTCAGGAGATAATGAAACTTAATTAGAAATGAGAAAATTAATTTGATCCAAAATTCAAGATAATTGAATAACGCAACTAATAAGTTTGGTTTATCGAAACCAAATCACCAAGCTCTAATGTGTCTTTTCCAAATTTTGCTTTTAGAAAATCACGATACCAATTCAAACTACAAATATAATTGTGCGTATATATCTTTGTGTATAACTGCAAATACTTAAGGTGTGTTTTATTCATGAAGAGGAATAATAATAACAATGATAATGATAATAGTAAAAAATAGAAATGATAATTCGGTACATTAGTGTATTAACATATAGCATATAATTCATATATCGCGACTTTCTTACAAAAGTTTTTGCCATAAATAATTTAACAAACGACAAATACAACTTTTCTCAATCTTTTAAATAGTGAAGTTTTGATTCCGGTTGTCTCCAAATTCATAAAACCAACATAGGAAGTTGAGTATTATGAATTCCTAAATATTTAAGAAACAATCCATCCCCCAAAATTAAACACTCTAATTAACCAAATTAATTCCTCTTTCTCAAACCAAACACTACCTTGATTGATGCTAGTGCCGTAAAACAATCTCAAGCAATGTTTTTAACGTTTAGTATATATATGTCCCAATCAACTTTTAGAATATGATGCATTATAAATATGTGTAGACACGAGTTCATTGTGAAATAAAATAAACAATTGAGACAATAATTTGAAATTGAACTTAATTTGATCCATAATGAACTTGGTGAATTATTGATCATTCGTTCTGTTGAAATAAAATATAATATCAAGTCACTAACAAGAATCCATGTCTTCCATTAATTGAAGCATCATAATAATAGTAATATATTTTTAACCCAAATTTATTTGGAGGCCTATTTCCATCGAGACTATATCATTTGTCTAATATTTATCATGCCTTATTTTGTCTAATGTTCAAAACGACCTAATTTCATTAAAACTAGAAATTAAATGCATAAATATTAGTAAAATTACTTTACAATTATTAAACTTTGAACAGAAGATACCGTATACTTCCACCTTCCTTCCTTCATCAATTATGAGTTTAATTACAAATTGTGCTAATTTAACTAACATTACTGCTCATCTTTATTGACCTTACGTGCCGTTTACGACATCAAATTATACAACAAATGTACCGGACTGATCTTAGCCATCAAAACCCCAGCCGCCTTACTCTGCCTACTCACTAGTCCAACCGCCGGTCCCTCATCATAGCTCAGCTTTAATATTACTAAAACAATTAATTAAAATTCTAACCTTATATATACGCCATATTCTTCATCTTTGGAACTCTTCATTTACCAGGCCACTTCCCCCCTCCCTCCACCGACCAACCAACACTTTCTTTTTTTTTTTTCCTTTTTTGTCATGGAAAATTATTCACCCATTTTCCAGCACTCATCTTCAACAACAACATCATCATCTCCTTATATGTCCTTAATGAACGCGATGACTAGTTCTTCTTCTTCTGCTGCTGCTGCCATGGATGAACTTGATCCAAGTAATAACAAAGCAAATAGTAATGGGGTACTGGGGATGATGATGATGTCTAACGCGGAAGCTCCAACTTCGGATGTTAGTAATCTTTCGCATAGCAACAGCTTTGTTGGTACTGATCAAACGTCGTCTGAGGTAAAATCCAGCAAGAAAAAAGCCGACAAAAAGATCAGAAAGCCCAGATACGCTTTCCAAACAAGGAGCCAGGTCGACATACTTGATGATGGTTATAGATGGAGGAAATATGGACAAAAGGCCGTCAAGAACAACAAATTTCCGAGGTTAGTTAATATTTCTTCTCTATGTGTATGCGCTGTATTTTAATTCTTTGTTTAAAACTTGGATATGATCATGCTGCATGTTCAAGTTATTTTGCTGATCGATCAGCGGATGTGGTTTTCAGTTTTCACGGTTGACTTAGATATACTTTTGGCAACAACAAAAAAACGACTAAATCCTCGCATAATCTCGGACCTTGATGCTACTTACTTTTGAATTTACCTTTTCCTCTTCCCATGATGGGTTTGTTGGATCAGAAATGGACACAGTTCAACAATGATTATGGTTAGATTATTGGGAGCAATCTAAATATCCTCAAAAACCCTTTGTTCGATTTTTTTTTTAAAGTACAAATTAATGTTGGGGAAAAGCTAGCTTGTTCCTTTTCTTTTAGCTGCTTCAATATAGAACTCCTAACATCAGAATGGCTTTGATCTGGACATAGGTTGGACTGTATATATATAGCACGTGTACACACACATAGTACGTGGGGATCATTCTAGCTACCTTCGACCCACATAGTACGCTCCTTTGCCATCTTCCACAATCTCCCATATCTACTCCACTTCCAGGTGGATATTCATTTTAACACTAATAATCAACAGTAGTTTTGATCTAACACGTTTCAGTAAGTTGATTAAAGTCTTAAAGGTGAAAAGGGACATGCTGATCGAGACCAGTTGAACCTGGACATGTTTGTATATCATTAATCTATTTATTATTTATAATATGATTTTGTTCTTAGGCAATCATGCATCTATTTAACAACTGCTATAGATTGTTTTTTTCCATGTTTAATTAATTGAGAATATGATCGTACATATAAACAGTCCAGAATTCGGCCAGTGGCCGGCCATTGCCATTTATGATTTATCCTCCTGGAGTGATGATGAATGATGATGGATATATACTGTAATTGCAGTTTGTATATATGATCAGGCACTATCTTAAGTTGTTAAAGAATGGTAAGTAAAAAATATTACGAGATATGCTGCACTGACTGAGATAAAACTATTTGAAATTCGGCATAGGAAAAAAAAATGCTACAAACTTGTTACAGGAGAAGTGAAGAATTGCATAGCATAAATGCATGCCTCAAAGTAGTAATTAAGCTTGTGTAATTGAAAGATCATCTATATACATGCTGAATTTGATTTAGCTATGAGATTAGGTTGGCTAATTTACTGAAGTGGTAAACTGACATAATTAAGCTATATATCGTCTTGAACTTGCCGGGAAAAAAAAAAAACTTAATAGTAAGCGGACGAATTAATTGGTACACTATTGTGGTTAGTGTACTTTACCATTAAAATTTTTGTGTGCTAGTTCAATATACAAGATAAATTGTATTTTTTTGGTTCTTGCCCTTTTACGTCTACATATTTTCTCAAAATAAAATCCCAAAAGTTAAAAAGGCCAGACCATGAAGCATTAATACAAAACATAAATAATAGAGAAAAGTATGAATGTCATTTACATGCGTTTCACATAGATAGTTGTTTTTTTTTTTTTTTTTGTATGGTCTCTTTTACTCTTTTACCTAGCCCTTCCAAACCTACAGTTCTCAAAATCGACAAATAGCCAAAGAATATACATAAACAAATGTTCAAAATTATTTGTTTCTCATGCTGTCTCAACAAAGTAACTTGTGAAATTTTTCATTCCTTATGATCTCAAGATAACTAAGGAATGGATCATGGATGTTGCTGCTGGCTGTTGAATCGTTTTGTGATTTTGCTTGACTTAATAATTAGTTATCTAGCTTGTCATTTATGCATGCATATGATAATTAATTAAGTACACATGTTCTTTCGCATGCCATACTTAGTATTCATCATACAAGTTTCTTTAATTTTATGGGTATATTATATATATAATCTGAACGAAGTAAAGAGATGGATCGATCTTCATGATCATATATATTAAATATATGTTGGAAACTTGGGAAATGAGTTTAACGTAGAATTGAATATGCATACGTTAAAAGGCACGATTCATGGTTCATGCTTCTTAGTTCTTAGTTATCTTCCCCGTGGTTTTGAAAACACTGGGACCCTTTTGACTTGCGGCAGCCTAAGATTGAATAGTCTAAGAGTCCTACAATATTTTTCCTTGTATTCAAAGATTGGGTGCTGGAATTTCCAAACGAGAGATAAGGAGCACGATAATAAAGAAAGATACAAGATGACGTTATTCCAACATGCATGCATGATCGCATATATGATGGTAGTTGCGTTCTTAATTTGTTTGTTTCTTACGTGGTATTTACTTTTGTTTTGTGCGTATGTGTACGTACATGGTACATGCAGGAGCTATTATCGGTGTACGCATCAAGGGTGCAATGTGAAGAAGCAAGTTCAACGGCTATCAAAAGACGAAGGAGTTGTGGTGACAACTTATGAGGGAATGCATTCGCATCCTATTGAGAAATCTACGGATAACTTTGAACACATCTTGAGTCAGATGCAAATTTACACTGCTTTTTGAAGTCTAG
Organism: Ophiorrhiza pumila; assembly: GCA_016586305.1. Taxonomy (NCBI): domain Eukaryota; kingdom Viridiplantae; phylum Streptophyta; class Magnoliopsida; order Gentianales; family Rubiaceae; genus Ophiorrhiza; species Ophiorrhiza pumila. The sequence goes on along the minus strand of BLIW01000011.1, from coordinate 39,903,117 downwards.
ATATAAACAATTCAAACACAATACAATGTTAATTGTCATGGCGTTTTAAAGTAGATGGACCAAAATAAAATGTATCTTTGTATTAATTAATTAGTGCTTCCATCGCCATAGAAGGGATTAATGGAGAAAAGGATTCTTAAATTTTTATTTTTTGGGTTTAATTTTATCGGCTATATATGGCCCTTAGCTTAAATATATCTTTATTTATTGTTCATATAAATGGAGTGTATTTTCTTGCTTAAATGGAAGCTAGATATAGACTAACAATACCTAATTATTACTAGTATAAATTATTATCGTAGGTTAATTACTCAATTGCATTGTAAGATATATGCCAAGTTTTTTTTCCATTCTTTAGATTTTTTTCCCCCAATTTAGATTTTCTTAACACAAGCTAAAGATGCTTAGAAGCAAATATTTAATGTACTTAAATTTGAAATTTCAGAACTTTTAAAGCATACATCACATTTACAAATACTTGTATTCGAAAGATGCATGCTTAATTACAAGTTTTAGGACAATTATTTGTTTAGATAAATTAATTAAGCTTAGAAAAGCATGAGTAATGAAGAAATAATAAGATAATATAAATATATATATACGTGAATAGTTAATGACAATAGCAGAAATCGTACCTAAACTTCTTCATGCATGTCTTTGCCTAGCAAAGGAAGTAACAAAAAGAGTATATATATAGCAGTGACAAAATTAACATACTTTGTACATGATTGATTGATATACGTACGTACATTCCAAGATATGTATAATGGAAAACAAGCTAGTAGTAGTACTGCTAATGTATTATTCGTTTTGACTGGAATCTTGGAATATGTATTAATCTTCATGGGCAAAATGTCAATAAAATGATGCAGCAATTTAGAAATTTAGGAGCTTATTTTCTTCAATGACCATTGACAAATGCCTGTTCTGGATTTTGTCAATTCTTGTCACCTTTCATTATTCACTAGTTATATAGCTGAAAGTTCAACCTCACGTTTGGGATTGGGGAAAGCATAAATCAATTTCCCGTGTTCCTCAAAATTTGTAATGTCTTGTATATCATTCAAATACCACGACGTATTCTAAGATAAATGCCAAAAAAAAAAAAAAAAATAGTGTTGCCATTGGAAGATCTTGTATTATGATTGATTTCTAAATAAATAACACCCAACGAATCTCAGCCAATCTTTTGTCGCCCCTTGTTCGTTGTTGAAATATCCGTAATATATTAATTCTTCAGCTCTTCTTTTTTTACAAGATTTAATCCAGACCAATAGGGCCATTGAACCAAAAGGCAACACGCCATAAATCCAATATACAGTAACCGAAGTTAATGAAAACTAGCCATTTGTTCATATTTTGTTCTTGTGTTTCACTCACACACACACACACACAAAAAAAACCACTTCATTAATTATAAATTTCACCAAAAACTGGAATTTGTTCCATGGAGAGGAGAAATATATTTTTTTCCATGAGGAAGAGGAGATCGTAAGGTCGTTTTTACAAATTAATATATTTAGAATGGATTGTACCTATTAAATCTGCCACCAATAATGGTTTAATTACATCAGGAGGACAATGTAGAAAAATAATTCCCAATTGCATGCACAAATTCACTTTAGCCTCTTGGATGAGTTAGAGATGCTTGACCGAGAAACGGGTAACTAAATACATTTATAGGCTCATCCGTAGACAGCCCAAAGCTCATCTACATATAAAATCCCATTTTGAGCATCTGGGCCTTTGGGCCAATAGACAATGAGGGAATTCTTGCTTCCCTTAGAAATATATGCGTAGAAATAAAGAATCTTCAGAGAATAATAATAAAAAAGTTTAGCAGGAAATAGGGTTAGTAGTACACAGAGTAGACAGAGTCGTGAGATGAGAGGATTTTAACAGCGAATTTGTCGAATCATCGGAATACAAGCGCCTTGTTCTCCAAGGCCCAAGCTCCCCGTCTTCTTACTCTCTTCACTCCTCTTAAATCCGAACCAATTTTTCTTCGCTTTCTCCCTCACCTCATTACTCGCCGCGAATTCCATAAAGTTGCCGCCGGCTCTGAGTAATCACTGAATCAGGAACAAGGAAACAATAAATAAAAGGCTTTAAATGATTAAGTTTTTTACATACCCTTTTTGATTAATTCTCTCGAAGCGGATGGCCCTACCTCTCGGAAAGCTTACTATTATCTTGGGTGCAGGTGCCCTTTTTTTTTTTTCTCTTTCTCCCACCTTATTTATATGTACATGATTGCGTATTCCTCGTATGTCTGTCAGTATCAGTAGTAGTTTAGTGAATGTTTGAGTTAGTCGTGGGTTTCATGAAAATTATGATATGGTTGATATGGCTTGTGATAAACCTCAGATGTTTGTAATTTTGTGTTTTGATTGTCTGGGTTATTGTTTGTTCGTGGAAAGGTACATGGGTTTTTGAGTGATATAATTTGGGCTAGCTAGCTTCTGTCATTCATGATGCAGTTAGATTAGAGAGTTTATTTTTTAAGTGGGTTATGGAGAGCTAATCATACTTGACTACTTAGCCTGTTTCAGAACTTGGGTGATGGTGAGAAGAAGCCAAACTTAGAAGGGAATTTAAAAAAAAATAAATAAGAATGATTTGGTCAATGAGGGAAACGGGTTAGTATTGGAAAGATTTGCTATAAAGAGGTGAAATTGTAAGAAATATACACTTTTACGTGGATCACTCAATGTGCATTGAGTAAGGTTTCGTGGTTAATTTTTGTGTTGCCATATAAAAAATGGATTTTCAATGTTCTCTACGAGATGTAAAAGAAGAAGAAAGCATTGTAACAGAACAAAAGCACTCTCTGCTGAAACAATATACTGACTTTATGATTCTTGCAGGCCTTGTTGGGTCCGTTTTAGCTAAGGAAGGGCGACTACCAAGTGTCTCTGACATTTTCTCTGGTGCCTTCAAGGTATTGTCAGTGTTGGAGACCAGATTGAATCTTATTTATTTTTCTCCACACAATAGTTTCCTAAACGGTTTTATATTGTCTTGATCCCACTACATGTTTTTTTTTTTTTTTAAGTAACAACCACTATTCACTTATTGTAGGTCGTTCTGCGGCAACTGAGTCATGATGAATCTACTGCTTCAAAACCGAAACCGCGAAATGATTCTCTGATTGAGCAGGTTTCAAGTTAACTTCTTTTTTAGTTTTTATTACACCTTTTTTGTAAAGTTTTATCGTTTTCTGAGCTCTCATCTATGTATGATAATGCACCTTGTAAAAAGACTTGGTGATTTTGGCTCAAAAAATCTGACAAATTTATCCATAGTTACTTTTGATTTGCTTGTAGTTTCATCTGATTTATTATCTAGATAGCTTGATACAATATGTCATCCTTACAGGTTAATAGCCTTCGAGAGGAGCTGCAACTCTTGGTTTCAAGTAGACCAATTACAATTGTGACATCGAGTGGTTCTGGTTGGTTGTTTTAATTTTTTTATTTGGTTTTATCTGTAGTGGATATGCTCAATCTGTTTTTTTCAGTTTTAAAAAATTGTGGTGGTAGAGAGAGGGTGGTGGAGTAGGAGGTGTTTGTGCATGTCTTTGCTAATTTGGTGGCAAGTAACCTTTATGACCTATTACTTAGTTGTTTCCACCTGTCATTGTGAGATTGATGGGGTTCCAACTTGAAATCTGGTAAGATAAATAATTTCACTGTTTCTTTATCTCTGTGGTTCATCGGTCTGTTCACGTGGTAATTTGTTTGCTAACAGTTCTTTGATGTTATTCAGTGTTTCCAGTTTCTAAATCTTACTTTTACATATGTTTCCCAATTTATAGCTTTCCTGTCTTCACTTTTTGGATGGTTGCAGTTGTGTGCATGAAAACATCCACCCCCGTCTTAAAAATGTCTAATGTTGTAATTTTTTCTTTTTGGCTGAATGTGTATCACATTATTGTTTCTGAGTTTTTCAGCGTACAGCGCATTAGTAGATCAGTATCCGAGTTTTATTTTCCTAAAGGCTAGCTGATCTTATTGCTTATGTTTCTCATTGGGTGTTCTTTTAAAGTTTTAAGAGTATGCTTGGTAAATAATTATTAACAATCTCTGACTTTTTCCATTGTGATGATGTCATTTGCAGCTTCTGGCAGATACGGCGTAGTTGTTGTTGTTATTGTGGTTGGATATGGCTATATTTGGTGGAAGGTAGCATCTAAGTTGTCCTAGAATGATTTGAATCTATCTAGAGAATAGAAATCTTTTATTTCTTTGGTTTTCTTCCCTTCCAACTCGCATTTGTCCACTCGAACATCTAACCAAAAACCAAAAGAAATTAATTACTCACGTAGCATGTTATTATCATATTTCTCTGTTGTCTGCTCAACCCATCTGACATAACTTTGAATGTTGAAAGTTCCTGATTTTGGATTCTTTATGTCATGACTTTGTTTAATTATCTTACGTGATTTATTGTGCTTTTCCTGAGCCATGAGCTTTTGCAGTTCTTGCACCGTCATAAACTAGAGGTTTCTTTGCCTTCTGTATTTGCATGTTTTGAATTTTCTTTTGTTTTAAATTTACAAGGTGGTTGAATAATATGGTAGTTGCTTCAATAAAGGAGAATATTTCATTGTAGCTGAAATGTTTAAGCTTGCTTTTCTTTAGTTAAAAATAGAAAAAGAATGACCAGTAATGTCTTGTTATTACGAGCTAGTATGACTGATTCAGGTCCCTAAAATGGTGCATGCTTGCAGGGTTGGAAGCTCCCTGATATGATGTTTGCAACCAGACGCAGTTTGTCTGATGCATGTGGTAGCGTATCGAAACAACTTGAAAATGTTTACTCTGCAGTTGCGGTAAGTTGTTCGTAGATGTTCATATATCTTCTGTAAGCAGTGCTACTTATTAATGCAAGAGTAACTGGAATACGTACTGGGCAGAATAGTCAAATCAGTTAGAGCTTTTAAAATTTGTTTTGGGTGAAGTAAATGTTCAGTACTTTGTGCCTTCTTGTTGATCAACATTTTAGAGGAAAAATTGAGATGCGATAATTTTGTTGATTCAGCATTGATGGCTTTGGAATTCAAGATTAAAAATAAGCAAACAAATTAGAAAACCTCTTCCCTATCTCCCTCATCCGCTCTCTTTTTGCTGAATTTGTAAGTTGTGATCTGTTCTCTGTTTCAAATTTTGATTTGTGGATTGTATTTGTCTCTTATGAAGAAGAGCAAAAATATTTTTTTGGCATCAGGAGGTGGCAGATTTTTTATATTAGAATGAGTCCTAATTTCTAGCATCCTGAAATGTTCTCTTATTCCGTTGTGTATTTTATCTGTAATCGTAGTATCGATAGGTAAACTGTACCCTTGTTGTCTGTTTGTTTGAAGTATTGGATTGTTATGAATGAGATTTGCAATAGAATGTGGGTAGCGTCTGCTCTAGGACTTATTTTGTCACAGTATTTTTCACTTACTTTGTTTTGTTCTCTCTTTACAAATATTTTCTGGTTAGGCAGGTGGTTAGGCTTGGATCCACTGGTAATTTATAGTTCCTTGGACATGTAAAATATAAGATGCTAATCGGTGGCAGGGTAGAATCTTTAATTCTTTGTAGATCTCTTATAACATACAGTGTGGTGATTGCCCCCCTTGTGCTTTATGGCACTTTTGCTCTGCCAGTTTCGTATCTCTATGTAAGTTGCTACAAGAGCTATTATACGTGGTAGTCATATTCTTTTGTATGAAACATATGACGTTGTTTTTTTGCTTCTGGTATTATACCAGAATTATCTGTAACGAATGAGTCAATGAAGACAATAGCAGTAAGAAATTTGTGACCTTTAGGCTTTAGCTACAAAAGGAAAAAATATGTGCCTTGACTAGCCTTTTGGTTTTCAGAACAATCTTGAACTTATTTTCATCAAGTAAATTTTAAAATATGGTTACAAAATGATGTATCATGGGGGTTACAATGTTATCTCGTTAAGATTTTCTGTCATTCTTCAGGCCACCAAGCGGCATCTATCTTCAAGAATTGATGGTGTGGATGGTAAAATAAATCAATGTGCGGGTAATACAGCAGCCACCAAAGATGAGGTGGGGTGAATTAGAAACAGTTTCTTGGTCTCAAGAATTAAAAAATTGTCTTTTAAATGTTTCCATCGCCTAGTGTTTTTCAGTTAATTCAAGGAGCATTTATTGACTTTTATAGGTATCTAAATTACGAGGGGACCTGAGTTTGATGGGTACCAATGTCCTGTCAGTTCAAGATGTTGTCCAATCTCTGGTGATACATCTGCATTCTCTCATCTTTATATATGATGTTTCTTTGTTGCTTGCTATATTGAGTAAATTATGTTTTCTCCTGGCGTGAAGACTGATTAAAGTTGCTTTGCAGGAAACAAAAATCAATAGTCTAGAAGGAAAACAGGTTTTTATCTTTTTGTTGCTTACCGCAGTTATTTGTTCTTGCTACTTGTTCTTTAGGTAAATAGTGATGGTCATGGTGAATTGTTATCTATGCAGGTTGAAACACTCTTTGGGGTTGGCAAATTGGTTTCTTTTGCGAAAAATTTTGAAACTAGCAGACCCTTCGATCCTATTGAGGCAGGAGAAACATCTCTTTCAATGATAAAGTGCCTGTAACCTTTGTTGTTTAGGTCCTGATCATATTCTATGGATTTTGTAGGGTGCCTTGCAAAGTTCATCCGTGCCAGCTCTTGAACTGCCACAAGTAACTCCAGCTAGGGTATGTTTACCATTTCTCTAGAAGATATGGGATTTGGGTATTTAGAGGGATTTCAGAATTCCAGCTAGGGTATCTGGGTATGTTGACCAGTTGTTTTCCTTGCCTTGTATGTTTTATTGCAGGCTCTGTCATTGCCATCTAATTCTTCCAGTGAACCTTCATCTCCCTCTACTTCAAGTGGAGCCACTAAGGTATGAAAACTGTCCATACTTCTGTATTACTAAAAAGGAAATGGGATTTTAGGGAAAGCCCAGACTTGTTTTTAATTAGCTTGGTGATTATGTAAAATGCCCGGGCTAATATTTCCATTTAAGTTTGCTGTTCTTTTGCATTTACCATTTGACAAGTAAAGGAGCTAATCATTCTCACCCTTAATGTACTTCATTTTTCCTGCAATTCAAAACGCACAAGCGCAAGATACTTTTTATGCACCATTTCTGCTCTGCAATGATATCCATATTCCACTATCCTTTTCATAGACTGGTTTATCAGCGAAATACTGATTTTCTATTTCTCAAGTTATTTAATGTTTGTTTGTTTGTTTCTTTCTTAGCAGCGTCCTTTGCGAGGACCAACTGTAGGACTGAAGGTAATGTGACACTTATTCCTTTATTTGGTTTGGTTTTTTTGTGTTCTTCATGTCCTAACGTAGGACCAGAGTATTTGACGCTGACTTGTGTCAATTTTATCAGCTTCATGGAATATCAAATGGCGTCGAAGAGGAGTCAGGCCAAAGCAGTTGTGAGATTTCCAATGTGGTGGTTCCTAGCTCAGAAGTGGGAAACAAAGAATCTTCTGGTTCTGGTGGTTTATTTGGCCGAAAAACTCCGCCCCTGGTGGTGAGAAGAAGCTGCAGTGCGAAGCTCTCTTTCAAAATTTAAGATTTTACCACAATGTTAAATGTGATACCCAAAGACATAGTTTTTTTTTTGCCCATGCTGTCTAGCAGCTGCAGATGCAGATACAGATACAGGAACTGCAAGCCAAGTAGTCATAATTGAATTGGGTTCTCTGAATTTTGTAGACCAACCGTTCTATATTTATATATGATTAATTAATTTAGGGATAGGTGTAAATTCTGGGCGAAATTATTATTGTCTATATAAATGAGAGAGTTGGAAGTTGTGTAGTAGGGGAAAAGCCAAATCTGAACTGATGATCTCTATGTGGGTTTCATGAGCAGCAGAGCAAACAGTTTCCATGTCTGTTATTTCTGCATTTATTATTGGAAGTGCATTATTTTTACTGCCAATAAATTACATTAAAGCTGGGAATGTCCGTCCAGTTCATAGATTGACAGCTTCACTTATCACTGAAATTACCACTGGTAATTGGCAATTTTCACTGATGCTCTCCATCAGCAGCAAAATTTGGACAATAAAATAAAATTAAATTAGAACCAAAGTCGAATACACAGACTACAATGCAATGCAAAGCCCATATTTCTCCAGGCTCCCATTAATTTAAAAGGCCCAAAACCTGATCCTGCTGCAAATTAATAAATTGGAGGGAACTAGAATTCAGTTCCCGCCATTTTCCCCTCGCTTCACTTCACAGAGCAAAGGCTGCGAGGAGAAGGAATAATAATATCTCAAAGGCGCCAAGCGAAAACACAATAATAATAAAAAATAAAATAAAATGGAAGCGCTCCGACCTCAGAGGAAGCCCGCCGCCGAGGCCGACGACGTCGTATCAACTCTACCTCTGTACCGTTCGGCGCCTGCTCTCGAAGTTAGACTGGAGGACTTCGAGCTTTACGCCATCGATCGCCTACGAGGTCCCTTTCTCGAAGTTGCATCAATCTTTTGTATTCTTTTTCTTGTTCGGTTTGATAGATTATATGAGTGATTGTTTCAATTTTGAATTTTGAAAATGTAGTTCTGAAAGGAATTTCAGATGGATTGTCCCGAGGTAAGAAGCCCGACGAAATGGAAAAATTGGTACGTTTCCATTTCTTTTTATATGGTTGTGGATAGCTCTGAGTTGTTTTGGGTAATTTCTTGTTTGACTCACTTATAGTTACTGGGCTTTGAATAGGTAATTGCATTGTGGAAGTTGCACATGAGGCATCCGCATGCATCTGAAGCTCTTAACAAGGATATCATTTCCCACTTTGTTCTTCGTCTTGTTTATTGCAGAACGTAAGCATTTTTTACTTTTCTTCTGCGCTTGTTTAATCTTGTACTTTTTACCTTCGTTTGAATTATTTTGGTTGCCAATTTCTTGCTTTTTAAAATTTTTAATACAATGTTTCAGGGAAGAGTTGAGAAAATGGTTTCTTTCCATGGAGACTTCTTTATTTCGCTACCGTTTTCGGTTGGAAACTCTTGAAGCTCAGGTGCGATTGAGTAATTTGTCGCTGCCATTTTTTTTTTCTTTTAAATTTTTGGGCCTGGGAGGGGTTAGAGAGGGGTGGTTCATGCTGATTATTTCTAGTTGCTATTCCATTTACAGAGGGCGCTCATGTCAGAATTTCATATGCCTTACAAAACTGTGAGCAATGCCGAATATGAGGTATTTTAGGAATCATTTCCCCAGGTGCATGTTTGTTCGCAATTATCATTTGCCTAACTCTACCGAAGTTTAGTGTTTATGTGTTCTTTGAAGCTTGCTAGCTGTTTAAATGTTGAAATTACTGGTCATTCAATATTCTCTGACTTACATTTTGTTTATTTTCATATTCAGAATGTGAAAGACAAATTGAGCCAAGTTGTGCGTTCAACCGGTCAATCTCTGTCAAGTGGTACTTGCTGCAGTGCTTCTTAATCTTATTATATGTCTGTTGATCCTACTGCTAATGAAATTTGAGATTTTACTGCGAATTACCTATAGATGTTCTTACATTTTCCAATTCCATTTTTTGCAGCTGATGCCATATTCTACAAGGTAAGGCACACATTTTTACTTTCTGCTGAAGTGGAAAGTGAAATAGGGTCCTCAATTGCTTTTGGGAATTGCATTGTCACATAATTAGTTGTGCTGCAGATGTAACAAATGGTTTTAAAGAGTAAGGTTAAGTTCGCATAATTAGGAATTGTTGGAAGTCTCGACAGTGATAGTGCCTCATATTTGGTAATTTCTTTTTTTTCATTCCTCCATTACTTGATTGGTTCAATGGTGGGTTTTACCAATGCTTGAAGTGGCATAATGATCCATGATCTTTCACTTTAGTACATGTGAAATATTTTTTCTAAAAAAAAAAATAGGAAACCCTCTCATCTGTCTAGCAAACCCCCCAGTTGGTTCCCTGTTAAAAAATTATGAGGTCTGTGATAGTAAAGTGGGAGTTGTTAATTGTTACGATGGCAGTTCTGTTCCTTGTGAACTTTGTTTCCTGTTAAAGGAACTACAAGGTTTGTGATAGTTTAGTGGGTGTTGTTCTGATTGCAGTTCTGTTCCCTGTGAACTTTTTTAACCTATCCTTGTATTTGATAAATGAAGGTTCCATTTGAAGAAGTTCCTGAGCTTGTGGCAAGTCGCCGGGTTTATATTCTAAAAGGCCAAGCATATGTTGCTATGAATCAGGTTAATTTAGAGCTGCTGATTGGTTCATAACTTTGGGTTATACCTATCTCATCATTGTATATATGACTTTTACAGGTAGTATCACTTGTTGTCACACAGTTTCGCACACTTCTTTCGAAAGCACTTGTGTTGACAAACAGGTTTGTAGCTTCTTGCATATTTTCTTTATTTCTTTCTGGGGAAAAAGACATCTGTTATCTGCATGAGCTGATGATGTATAATTTACGTGTTTAAGCACACAGACTTGTTTATGAAGGCGTCCTTTTTTATTCTTTCCTTGCCTAAAACCACAAGTTCAAACAAATTTTGCTATTATGCTATAGTCGCTTTCAAAAGCTTTGATGGTCTGCATATTTGTGTAAACAATCAATATTCGTACTTAATCCATGGTGTTTAACAATACCTAACGCGTAAATTATAGTTTGAACTTGCTCCGTCAGTTGCATAATTGCTCAGAGATGTGGTCTGTGATCATCTTCTCTGCGTTCTAAGAACGTGTGCAGAGCTCCGACAAAATGTTAGTCTGAGGTTTTGGGTCTTGAGTGGTCTTCTTATTAGCAAATAGGGACATATCTACCTTGCTGTCTCATGTGTCAGATTTTTTTAGCTTGGTATCTCATGTATCAGATTTCATGAGAGTCTCAAATTTTTCCTTTCAGAAAATGGACATCGATGATCAGAGAACAAGAAAAAGATCGTTTGACCCCTGTGAGTGGTGAATCAATTCTCGAATTTCCTTTCTAGGAATTTCTTGACTCTGACTTTGCTCATTATTCTTTAGCTTGTTGAGTCCTTATCCTCAAGTTATTTGGGTCCTGATTATACTCAGGTATTTTCCAGCTGCTATATAGTCATCTTTCACTGTCTCAACTGAAATTGTTTTGAGTATAAATGGATGTTGATCAAATGGCTGAAACCTCTTTTACAGCCAAGAGAATTTGCGGAAATTTCCTTAAATGACATTGACCAAGTGGCAAAGAGATCTTTTCCTTTGTGCATGCGTCATCTGTTTGAAAAGGTAGGAAGCTTTTGAAAGTTTCTTGAGCAAATTACTGTTTTATCACGTTCTTCATCTCTTGTGTCTTGTACTTTTAATCTGTAACCAAAGGTTTGGCTGTGTATTTCCCTTTTTTTGCTTTCATTTACTTAGATGATTTGTATGGCTTTATTGCAGTTAAGAGAGGATCATCATCTGAAGCATGGTGGGAGAATGCAGTTGGGTTTATTCCTTAAGGTTTGCATATCTCAGAGATTATTTATTAAGATTCAGATGCAGGATGTTCAAGATACACATGGGCATTACCCTGTTTGTTTGTGGATCAAGAATACCTTTTAAAGATGTGCTTGTGCATTCTGACATTCTAACATCATGTTGAAGTCGATCCCCATTTGATTTCTTCTTTGTGGAATTAACATCATCTGTCCTATAGTTGCAATAATGGTGGACAGTTTTACTGAGAACTATATACAAGTATATATTTGTGAAAAAAATGAACATAAATGAATACCATTCATGTTTCTTAGTGCCTTTTATGATTGCAAGTTTATTTTTAGGGTGTTGGATTGAAGTTGGATGATGCTCTTTCATTTTGGAAAGCAGAGTTCTCCAGAAAGGTAAGACACAGTTGTGTGCCTCTTCAAAAATCTGTTTATTCACTTGCCTTTGAAGTTATGGTCATTGAGTGATCTAAGCTGAACATTTTGGCTTGTAACAACTACAATATATTTAACTAGTTTACCGAATAGAGCATGGTAAATCATGCATACTTTCATGACAATCACTACTTTTCTCTGTTATGGTGTCAGCTTATTAAATTTAATGGATGGGATCACATATAATAAACTGATGGATAAAAACATAACTCCCCTACCAAAACACTAACCAAACCACCCCTGCCCCCAAAAAAAATAAAAAAATAAAAATTGTGGTGAGCCACACTTTCTCTCTATTTTTTCATCTCAGTGTATGAACTACTAGTACATTTTCGAGTGTACCATGAACAGTGGCAAAAGTATAGGAAAAGTCTTTATGTTGTAGTTCTTCCGCCATCGCTTGCCTTGCACATTGAATCGACTGTTTTTGAAATGTAAAGGAATATTTTCTTGCAGGTTGGTGCTGAAAGATTTGACAAAGAATATGCATACAGCATACGCCACAATTATGGAAAAGAAGGAAAAAGAACAGTAAGTTTCAGTTTCAGAAACTTGCAATTTTCTCTAAAATCTTGTACAGAATCATGGTGGACATCAACATTTCCACATTTCCTGACATCGAAGAACCACTTTATTAACTATTTTCCCACTCTTCTTTCTTGTTTTTGTTGATGAACTCTTGCATTCTTGTAGTTGAAGTATTGTACTTAAGTTAATTTGCTCTCTCTGTTCACATTCATTAACTTTCTTTTTGATAACTGCAGGATTATACACCCTATTCCTGCCAAAAAATTATATCTTCAATGCCAAGTGTTGGAGATCATCATGGGTGTCCTTATCGTCATTTCAGGTTAGTCCTTGCTATTATGTTAACAGGCTTTATTGTCTCTATGTTGACTTCTTTTATTATGCCTGTCTGAGATTTTGAAATATAGTTGAAAATAGCATGCATTGGGCTGATAGAATGTGAAACCACTTGGCTTATTATATAAATTTTAATCATGTATTCTATGCTTCTGTGTGAACTGATGAGCATGCAAATCTTGCTTCAACAGTGAAGAGAATTTGAGAGCTGTACTTGGTAATATGGGAGTTGGCAATCGCGCACTTGAGGATGTCATGGAGAAAGTGCGGAATAAACATTTCCAGGTTGATATTTAGTGATTGATTGTGGGATTCAATTACTTGAGTTCCTAACTCCTTGGATTTAAATGTCAAAATTGTGAATTCAATATGCAGTTGGCATGTACTTTGACATTTGAAGCCGTTCATGGCGCATCTTGTGACGCTGGGGTTAATCACCCAAACCAGTACTTCAGTGACAGTAACAGAATCTTAGAATCGAGGGTGAGCGAGCTCCAGTAAATTAGTTGACGATTTCAATTGTTAATGTTGAAGCCAGCTTGACTTGTAGGTCTCGCATTTATCTTGTACTTGTTATAAATGTACATGCAGGACGCTTCCAACACTGCATGAGATGCTGCGGTATTTATAGATCGTGACAATGCCAATGTTCTTTCTTGAGCATGGGTATGTTTTTCTCCAACAAGATCCTCAGAATTCTTGCACCATTTATTTCTTCTCTGAATTCATTTTCTGTTGGTTAGTTATTGATCGGCGGTACAAAATTCAATTGCAGAGAAGTTAGTGGATCTGGGTAATACAGTTTGCTTGAATTTGGTGTTAGAGAGGATGTTAAAGCGACAAAATATCTGTACGCTTTTACTTGAGTTCCGACAAATGATATTTGGAGTCCATTCATCACTTGACTCACTAGTGGTCTAGTCGAGTAGTATTCATTTATTTAGATGCTCAAAAAGTGGCAAAGACGACAATACAAGGTGCTCAGAATCAATTTCTACAAATTTGTTTGGGAAAGATTTTTCTGTAAGACAATGTGCAACACATTGTTTCAACAACAACCTAAGATAGATAAATTTGTCATTCTCTACTCATGTATAATGTATCCATTACTTCACAGGACAGAAGCCCACAAAATACTATATATGTGCTTTGAACTTTGGATGCGCAGTTTTTTTGCAGTGTGAAATTTGGAAAATAACACAGAATCAATTCTTTTAATTTATTTGATGCACATTTTTTTTCTAAGTAAGAGGGTAGTTAAAAAATAAAAAGTTGAAACCATTCACTCATTTAAGTCTCAGAACAAGTATGGAAGCAGCATAGATTCCTAAACATGTACCGCTTTCTCATTTCTGGTTGGGTTAAAGTTAAAAGGTGCCATTGGCAACGTTTGAAATGCATTACTTAAAAAATGGGACAACTTTTAAGTTGTTATGATTGTTATGAACATATTGTGAATGTCCATCTAAATACACCATGCTCTACCACTTTATCTCTCATTATTCCTATAACTCATGTAACATCATCCCATTATCACCCATTACTTTGTAACCTATGTAACTTATGTAACTCTTGGTGTTTTCATTTAGCACATTATAAGTTACAAGGTACCTCAAGCCTATAAATAGAGGATTATGTGAAAGAGATAGATGGTTGAAAGGCTTACTACATTTTGTTCTACATTGCTCTATAATACTCTCTATCTTTCTAGCATTTTTCATACTTGTTTCATATTTGATAGTAGTAGTTGTAACATAAGATTTATATCTCTACTTTGTAATAGTGGTATAACAACTTGTTACACAATATAATACTACAAGTTTGTAGTATTTTTATAACACGTTATCAGCACGAATTCTCTACCAATTGAGAAAGTTGGAGCAAATAAAATTCAAGTTGCATATTGAAAGAATTGTTAAGTATAGGTTTGGAATTTTGGTAAGTTTATATGGTAATACTTTTCATTTTCAATTAATTTATTTTCTACTATGAATTTATACTATTGGATATAATATATTGAATATTATATATGGATTAATTTGAAAGAAAAATTCAACCACTTGAAGTTGGTTGTCATTTCAAAAGCACGGCATATTTGATAAAAATATATCATATAATCAAAATAATGATTACCGTGACAAGAAATAAAATAACCTCCAGAAGTGGGTTAATAAAATTGAAAGAAAGAAAAATGACAAAAGAATTACTACCAATGTGGTATGATATAGAATATCATTGGACTCGTACCTGTCGTACTGCAAAGCATATCGTTAAGCTTTATCATACATCATTGAAAAATAAATGCCACAATGTTGAGATAAATTTTATTGATAAAATATTATTATAATGCTAATATGATAAATATCGACATAGCAAATTATTATTGTTAACACCCTGAAGGTGTAATATAATCATATTTTATTCACCCTGAAGGTGAAATATAACCATATTTTATAAATAAAACCCTGAAGGTACAATATGATTATATAATTTTATTGTTTTGTATATTTTATGTAAAATTTCAATTATGCAATTTATTTATATTATATTATACATATATACAAATTATATGATAGATATAATTTCCAATAATACATAAATTATTGTTTTGTATCTTTTATGTAAATTTTTAATTATGCAAGTTATTTATATTTATTGATTTATATTTATTTATAATGTCTCAAATTCTTCCTGAAGAAGATATGAATGTATGTTTTTTTGAAGAAAAACAAATACCAAATGTTTGAAATCAAATAAAGTGGATTTATTTGTTAATCACCCCGAAGGTGATACTAGTCACTTGATTAGTGATGAAAATGTCCAAGAATAAATATATTTGTTGCTTAATTTGATGTAATGAATAAACATTATCATTAGATGTCTCAAATAATAATAAAAATAGTTATTGTTAATACATTTATTTTAAATATTTCTTTTATACTTAAAGAAATTAAAACAATTCTCATTTAGAATTTTTATTTTGTGAAGAATATGGACGTTGCAATGATCAATGGCAAAGAACTATGTCTCGAAGACAGTGCAAAAAAACATTCCATACTAAAAGATAAGAAATATTTTTCTTATATAATCATGAAAGAAATTCATGTTAGTACTATATCTGGTAGTACACAATTGATTGAAGGCTCCGGAAGAGCAATAATAATTTTACCAGGAGGAACAAAATTTTGCATTGGAGATGCATTATATTCTTCTAAATCTCAAAGAAATTTGTTAAGCTTTAAAGATATTCGCCGAAATGGATATCATATTGAGACTAAAAGTGAAGGTAATAATGAATACTTGTATATTACAAGTATAGATTTTGGAAAGAAAATTACCTTAGAAAAATTACCTTCTCATTCCACTGGATTATATTATACTTATATTTCTACAGTTGAAATATATGCAACAATAAATTAGAAGCTTACTGATCCTAATGATTTTATTGTTTGGCATGACCGGTTGGGCCATCCCGGTTTTATAATGATGCGAAGAATTTTAGAGAATTCATATGGTCATTCTTTGAAGAGCCAGAAGATTCTTCAATCTAATGAATTCTCATGTGTTGCTTGTTCTCAAGGCAAATTAATTATAAGACCATCACCAATGAAAATTCGTACTGAATCTCCTGCATTTTTAGAACGCATACATGGTGATATTTGTGGGCCTATTCACCCACCTTGTGGACCATTTAGATATTTTATGGTTTTAATTGATGCATCAACTAGATGGTCACATGTATGTTTATTATCAACTCGCAACCTGGCGTTTGCGAAATTACTTGCAGAATTAATTCGGTTACGAGCACATTTTCCGGATTACCCTATTAAGACAATCCGTCTTGATAATGTTGGTGAATTTACATCTCAATCTTTTAATGATTATTGTATGTCTATTGGGATTAGTGTTGAACATCCTGTCGCTTATGTTCATACACAAAACGGTTTGGCAGAATCGTTTATTAAACGTCTTCAATTAATTGCGAGACCATTGCTTTTGAGAACTAAACTTCCAACAACTGTTTGGGGACATGCTATTTTGCATGTTGCAACACTAATTCGCATATGGCCAACAAATTATCATGAATTCTCTCCCCAACAATTGATTTTTAGTCAGAAACCAAATATTACCCATCTTAGAATTTTTGGATGTGCGATTTATGTTCCAATTACTCCACCACAATGCACAAAGATGGGACCTCAAAGGAAGTTGGGAATATATGTTGGGTATAAATCTCCATTTATAGTGAAATATCTTGAACCAACAACTGGAGATTTATTTACGGCTCGTTTCGCTGATTGTCATTTTGACGAATCAGTTTTACCAACATTAGGGGGAGAAAATAAACAGCTGGTTAAGAAAATTAGTTGGAATGAATTATCATTATCTCATTTTGATCCTCGTACAAATCAATGTGAACTGGAAGTTCAAAAGATAATTCATTTGCAACGTTTAGCAAATCAATTGCCAGATGCTTTTACTGACCCAAAACGTGTAACTAAGTCACACATACCGGCTGTTAATGCTCCAATTCGAATTGATGTCCCTGAAGGACCTTCTACCACTAGTAATCAATTAAAGGCACACATGAAACGTGGTAGAACAATCGGTTCCAAAGACAAAAATCCTCGAAAGAAAAAAGGAGCAAATAATAATGATGGCAAAATCGAGGTAATTGAGGTTCCAAAAGAATCTTCAAAAATGAAAATTCCCGACATGACGAATAATAAACTTCCAGAAGAAGTTCAGGTACCTGAAAATTCTGATAATCATGAGATCTCAATAAATTATGTCATGACTGGGGAAAGGTGGAATCGATATAAAATCGACGTCGATGATAAATTTGCCTATGCTGCAGCAATTACTATCATGAATGAAAACGAGGATCATGAACCAAAGTCTGTGGATGAATGCAGACGAAGAAATGATTGGCCAAAATGGAAAGATGCAATTCAAGCAGAGTTAGACTCGTTGGCAAAACGTAAAGTTTTTGGATCAATAATACGCACACATGAAGATGTGCAGCCAGTGGGTTATAAATGGGTTTTTGTGCGAAAACGAAATGAGAATAATGAAATTGTGCGATATAAGGTTCGACTTGTTGCACAAGGTTTTTCCCAAAGACCTGGTATTGATTATGAGGAGACATATTCTCCCGTGGTGGATGCAACAACTTTTCGTTATTTTCTTAATCTGGCAGCAAATGAATGACTTGAAATGAGTTTAATGGATGTTGTAACAGCCTATTTGTATGGCTCACTTGATAATGATATTTATATGAAAATCCTTGAAGGATTCAAGTTGCCTAAGGAAAATAATTCAAGTTCTCGAGAACTTTATTCAATTAAATTGTGCAAATCCTTTTATGGATTAAAACAAGCTGGACGCATGTGGTATAATCGCCTTAGTGAATATTTGATGAAACAAGGCTATATGAATGATCCTATTTGTCCATGTGTTTTTATTAAAAGATCTGCATCCGAATTTGCAAATCATTGCAATTTATGTTGATGATTTGAATATTATTGGAACTCCTGAAGAGCTCGGAAAAGCTGTTAACTCTTTGAAACAAGAATTTGAAATGAAAGATCTTGGAAAGACAAAATTTTGTCTTGGATTGCAAATTGAGCACTTGGAAAATGGAATATTTTTGCATCAGTCGGGTTATACAGCTAAAGTGCTTTAAAAGATTCTATATGGATAAGCACATCCCATAAGCACGCCTATGGTTGTAAGATCACTTGATGTGCATAAAGATCCTTTCCGACCTCGTGAAAATGATGAAGAATTACTTGTTCCATAAGTACCATATCTTAGTGCTATTGGAGCATTAATGTATCTTGCTAGTCACACATGTCCTGATATCTCATTTGCTGTGAATCTACTAGCAAGATATAGTTCTTCACCTACACGAAGGCATTGGAATGGTATAAAACTTATATTTCGTTACCTTTAAGGTACGATAGATATGGGTCTTTATTATTCTAAGGCAATCAAGTTTGATCTAATAGGTTATGCAGATGCTGGATATTTATCTGATCCTCATCATGGTCGTTCACAAACGGGTTATGTGTTCACATGTGGTGGTACAGCTATTTCTTGGCGTTCTATGAAACAAACTATAGCTGCTACTTCTTCAAATCATGCTGAAATATTGGCAATTCATGAAGCAAGTCGGGAGTGTTTTTGGTTGAGATCAGTGATCCATCATATTCGAGAAACATGTGGTTTGCATTTGGATAAGAAAGTTCCCACTGTTTTGTTCGAAGATAATGCTGCATGCATTGCTCAATTGAAGGATGGATACATTAAAGGTGATAGAACAAAACACATCTCACCAAAATTCTTTTTCACGCATGATCTTCAGAAGAATGGTGAAATTCATGTACAACAAATTCGTTCAATTGACAATTTGGCAGATATTTTCACTAAATCACTACCGACTTCAACATTTGAAAAGTTAGTAAATAAGATTGGAATGCGTCGATTGAAAGATGTCAAATGATGTGCTTAAGAGGGGGAGTTATTATACATTGTACTCTTTTTTCCTTAACCAAGGTTTTTTTCCCATTAGGGTTTTTCCTGGTAAGGTTTTTAACGAGGCAATGTTATATATGAAAAATGTACTCTTTTTCCTTGACTAGGTTTTTATCCCATTGGGTTTTTCCTAGTAAGGTTTTAACGAGGCATTTATCTTAAAGATGGACATCCAAGGGGGAGTGTTATGAACATATTGTGAATGTCCATCCAAATACACCATGCTCTACCACTTTATCTCTCATTATTCTTATAACTCATGTAACATCATCCCATTATCACCCATTACTTTGTAACCTATGTAACTTATGTAACTCTTGGTGTTTTCATTTAGCACATTATAAGTTACAAGGTACCTCAAGCCTATAAATAGAGGATTATGTGAAAGAGATAGATGGTTGAAAGGCTTACTACATTTTGTTCTACATTGCTCTATAATACTCTCTATCTTTCTAGCATTTTTCATACTTGTTTCATATTTGATAGTAGTAGTTGTAACATAAGATTTATATCTCTACTTTGTAATAGTGGTATAACAACTTGTTACACAATATAATACTACAAGTTTGTAGTATTTTTATAACAATGATCACATTTTAAATCGGACATCCATTTCCTTTTTTTCATCTTATCGAAATTCGAAACAAACAAACAAACAAACAAACGTAAGCGCTGCTCCACCTACTTGCTCTCAAATACTCATCAAATACTAATATGAAATATAGCAGTGATGGGGAGTGAAATTTTACAGTAAAATCACATAGTGACTGACGTGGCATGTGTAAAAAGACAAATTAAGTGACTGACGTGGCATGTGTAAAAATACAAACTAATACTCTAACAAGAAGATGATGAGTGAACCCTACTAAATAATAGATAAGTTTGTCTTTTTATAACTGTCATGTCAGTCACTATGAAATTTCATTATAATTTTTCACTATCTATATTATTTCCGTATGAAATATGGATGTTTGATGAAATAATAATGCTCCACTCCACAGCAGTGGCAAATGTGAGAGCTGCTGTATATCACAATCAGTGTTGCTATTTGGCTGTGTTTGGACTTTGGAATTGCTACGTCGAATTTGCACTCTTTATGGTTGTTGCAATGGTGAGGTTAGAGTCAATGATTGCAACGAGATTCAAGACATTAAAACGATTGGCAGGCATGATGCCATAGCACGCATTTTACTTGCTGGACTGGACAACTGAGGATCTTCGTGGCAGCCTAATTTTTACAGATGAACCACTCTTTGAGGCTTCACAATTCACATGTCCGACTTTTCAACTATTCTACTGCCAATGGATGTATACACATAATTATATCATGCACAATAGCAGCAATTCAAATCTGCAGAGGTTATTCATAAAAGGAATTTCAACAATTGGCAGCTCTTTTTCTCTTTCTCACATAGGTAGGGGCCGCCGCCCAATTCTCTTTCTCTTTTGAGAAAAAAATCCCAACCCAATCAATACTGTGCATTAAAAAGTTATTCTAAAAGAAACAAACCCCATTTACTAATGAATTTCGCTCATCAACATCAACTAACAAAAATCTGGCTTTTGATTCTTTGAATACACACAAGAGTCAAAGACAAGAACTACTAGTGCTATGCTCGGAAACTGTTTGCCAGAATGTCTTGCTCAAAATTAATCTATGTAAGGAATCATTCAAAATTAGTGTGCTTAATTAAGCATATCCTCTCTCTCTCTCTCTTTTAAGCCTTTTAATCTCGAGGAAAGAGAGACAGAAAACACACAAAGTAGGGGTGGTCATACCTGTCGAGTATAATCACAAGCTAAAAAAGATGCCGTTTGAAATTTGAACACAATCTAGGTTTTGAAGTTGTTCAACACTTTCTTAACCAATAGTAGAATAAAATTATGGTTTCCAAGAATTGAAATTTCCAACAAGAATCAACCAGTTCTTGGAAGCAGAAAAAACCAACAACAGTCCAAACCCAATTTTTTAAGATTAAAATGGAACTTTGTTTGCTTAGAGATTCAAAAAAACAAAAAAGATGCTTCATCTCTAAACTTGGATTTTGACTGGATTTTTTAATCTATTTAGACTGCTGTTGTTGGCTAGGCAGTAGACCACAGCACTAAACTTTTTAATCATTGACATACTTCTTGTAAGTAATTACCATAAATAGTAAGGGGTCATCTTCACAAAAAGAAGCAAAGTAGTAGAAACACTAGAATTGAGTAAAAGGGCACTCTGAGTACCTGCACCAATACAGCAACAATGCTATTAAATTAGTACTATATTTTGTTTCGGATGGAGGAACTCAAACATATTATGCCCTTGCTGGCTTGCTTGACAAAAACAAAAATGATTACCATTCATACAATTCTTGATCCTGCTATTTTGTCATTTGTTGTCCCTTCTCATCTTAGACATGCTGTCCTGGTCAATCTCATATCATTAGGAGGAATCTAGCTACTTATTAGATTCCACTCCAAATCTTGCATAAATTAGTTTATGTGTTTTTCCAGTTTCAGGAAGGAATATAAAGATCATTAAACAAACAAGATAAGATTATAAGATAAAAAGAAAGAAGCAAGGAAAGATCTACAGTTATGCATGATTATTACTAGTGGTAGTGAAAGCTTTAAAAGAGGCAAGGGGACATGATTCTATTATGGGACACAATTGACTGGGAAAACAAACCAAACTTTCCAGTTTCCAACCCTCCCAGTCCCTGCTGCTTACGTACTTTTATCTTTTTTCCCGTCTCTCTCTATCTCTTCCATAATAAACGTGAAAGCTACAAACACACGCTGTCCCTATCCCGGCCACTTGTTTTATGGGTCTTGTTCTTCTTTAACTCTTAATCAATCGCTTTGTTTAAATTTTTTAATCACTTTTGACAAGGCTTTTAGCTTAAAAAGGATGGAGAGAGAAACAATTTTCTCATCCTCTCTTTTGCAGGTTTTAATTCTCCCACACACTAGTAGTAGTAGTATTTTGTCTACTTTAAGTGTGTAAATATTTTTTCTTTTTCTTTTGTGTGTTTCCACTTCAAAAGTTTGTAGTTGAGACATTATCCATGATTAGGTGAAGTGTGTGACTGTGTGTGGAACTGTAATGCTCCTTCCAATAATTCCAACATAAAACACACACTGATGCTTCTTTTGCTTACTCACTCACTCATGTACCATATCCATCTTGTTCAACTCTACGCTCATAGCCTTTTTTAACCCCTGTCGCTCTCACAGTTATCTCTATCTTTCTCTCTCGCCTTGTATCTCCTCTCTCTCTCTCTTTCTCTCTCACGCACACACACAACGCACACGGGCTATGCCTATCTTTTGCCAGTTGCCACTTTACTGATCTAGACTAGTATAATGGAGTCATTGTCAGAGAATGAATGGCTGAGAAGACCAGGTCAGTCTTCTTTTCTTGCACTTGTCTGTAAGTCCTCTTAGTATTAGTTATTGCTCTTTGGACATGTATGCATATAAGAGTTTCTTGCTTCATTGTACTTTGCTCAAAAACCAGATATTGAATCTCTATGCATTCTTTGATGCCTTTCTGGAATTGAATTGTTGCCCCTGCCAATCACAAGAAGCATACCTTGAGCTTTTAGCATATACGAGTTTCTTGCTTCCTTCTTCTTTGCTCAAAGGTCAAAGATTGAATTTTTATGCATTGTTTTTATTCATTTTTCTGCAATCGAATTGCTCCACTTCCCAGTTCCCAGCTGATTTTTATTTGTGAGGTATAGTATTCCTTCTCGCTTCCTCTGTCTGTCTCTCACATTATTTAATTGGGGATGGATGGGAGAGAACTGGGAAGTGGGGGGTTCATTGTATCTATTTTTTTCTCTCTCTCTCTCTCTTTTGGCTTAGGTAGTAAGAGTACTATGTTAGTAGTTTAAGGATGAAGCTTTTCTAGCATGTCATTAGAATTAACTTGTTTTCTGTAATGGGTAGTGATTGGATTTCTACTATTGTTGCCATAAAATTATAAAAGACAAAAGACAGCTGTGATTCTTTCCTTTTTTTTTCTTTTACTCTTTTTACTATTACATTATCTACAGTAAGTATTTCTTTTCTTTTAGGGGCTTCTCCTTCTCTCTCTGGCAGGAACTGTGACTACTAAGATTTATAACTGTGGTTCTTCTTCTCTTCATAATTGGACAAAGTGGGGTTGTATTATTTACAACTTGCACATGGTTTTGGAGATTTTTCCACTTTTTGGCAAGAGAACTTGGCATGAATTGGGAGACATTTCTTTCTGAACAACCATCTGTAACCCTCTTCTCAATATGTGGAAGTCATCTTGAATGATATGGCCCTACAATTCTGTCCTTTTTACATGACCATGACTTTTGCTTTATGAATTTTAGAATCTCCCTGCAACATTAGTATAGATATGTTCTGTTTTTCTAATTTGGTTTTGGTGGTTGAGGGGTTGTTGAGGGTTGGGGGATGGTGAAGCATACCAATTTCCTCTTACTCTTAAGGTGCCAGCTATTTTCTGGCTGTCCGGCCGACATGTAAAATCCGAAAAGGTTGATAAAGTCATCTCGAATTCAGCTACCGCTCGAACCATTTCCTAACAAAAGCAAGAACACCATTGGTTGAGAACGGAATTAGTTGAAGTTAAAGACTGAAGAGTGTAGGTTACTTCTATCTTGGGAGCATGGTCGCCAAGTAACTAACTTTACGTGTTCCTTTGTTAGAAACGTGCTCATACATTTCTGATTTCACTCAAGTCTTTGACTTTCGCGTGGGAATAATTCCAGTTTCACCATTCTAGGACCAAACCATTGACTGTTCAAGAAAATAGGCCTCGTTGACTGTGGTAAATCATGTTGTTCTAATACTGTTGTGTTTTCTTTTGAGTGAATCTTTGGTCACATTTTTAGGTGATGTGAAGCCAATAAGGCCATTTTAAGGAGTTAATGATTGCTGACTTTTTTCTCTGAACTGAGAGTTTTATGTACTAATGTCGTACCAGGTGGATAAGTTTGACAGTAACTTGATTGTAAGGCAAGTGGAGGAATCTTATGAAAAGAACTTGACCGAAAGGGAAAGTCTGGGATTTTTCTCTTGTGACAAATTTCTTGAAGTTAGCTGGATTGGAGAGAGTCATATTTCGTTTGCCCTCTTGATAATCCTCAAGTCTTCTTGTTGACTGGAGTTCTTCGCGAGCAGATTAAACCGAAGAGAACTACAGGGTAATAGTTTGTCCAGCTAAAGAAAAGCTATTGAGATTGGGTAAATTGGAAGTTGAAAAAATCATTGAGCATCATAAATCTTATTGATGGAATCTTCATCATTGTCGGGAACATCAAAGAGGGCAAAGGCACCTGGGAATATAACCCAAATTGCTCATTGCTTGGTTGATGGTTGTAATGCTGACCTTAGTCAGTGCCGAGAGTATCACCGTCGTCATAAAGTCTGTGAGCTCCACTCTAAGACCCCAAAAGTCACAATTGGGGGTCGAGAGCAACGGTTTTGTCAACAATGCAGCAGGTAATTTACTTTTGTTTTTAGAGTGCTTTGCCACTTTCCCAATTTTATATTCTTGAACCATTTGAGATCAATTCAATCTCTTTCCTTCCAAATGTTATGGAAGTTTGCTCCATCTTTTTGTTGCTGTATTTTGTCTTTGATTACTAGTTTCTCAGCGTGTATAGTTCCTTGGCTCTGTTTTGTTACTTGTCGTTGTAATCTTACCTTTATGTCATGTATTCCCAGCATGAAGCATATTTCCCTTCTGTTGATGGAAGACGTGTTCGGCTCCTTTTTCAGGAAGATAGAACACTTGTAAACTACTAATGAGATTCAACAAGTTGCCATCAAAGTACTTTGTGATCAATTTAAGTTGAATTGTATTGCTACTGTGTGTTTGGGAAGTTCTTGAGCCAGAGATTCACGTGTTTATTGTCATCCCTGGAAAAATATAAGCTCATGAAAGGGTTAATGAATTTTCGTTCAAAGAAAAATGTACTTCCGAGCAATGTTTCTTGTTCGTGGTATTTGATACTTGATGTTGTATCATGACATTAATATGAATTAGGGTGCATCTAATCCACCATACTCGTGGTAATGTTAAAGGGACTTCAGTCAAGTGCCACAAAATGGGAAATTTCCATTGAAATATTTGCCAAAATATTTACTATCTCTAATTTAAACTGAAACACATTGATTTTTTTTTTTATTTGCTGATATTTTGGGGGGCTTTTTAGATTCTTCAGCATCTCAATTTTTCCAAGATAATTCTATTGCTGCTATTAATTTTTACTATTAAAGTGTATTTACATTGTGGACTTGTTATGTATTATAATTATGTGTTTTTATGCAATGAGTCCATCCTAGTAAGTTCCATGTTCTTGTATTATATCTGCAATCTAGATTTAGCTGCTCTAGGAATGGAACAGGGGCTCCTTTATGTGACATTCTTTTGGTGTGATACATTATTGAATGTGAAAGAAGCTCTATTAATTTTACTCCTGGTTCATTGATCTTTTTGGAAGTCACAATTACTTTCTGACTTTGTAAATCGCACATCTGCAGCACTTGTTTTGTCCAGAAATTCATTTAGAAACGAATATCTGGCCCTCGTAGAATCTCTATGCCACTTTTTTCTCTCACTCACCATTTACATTTCGTAGGTTTCATTCTTTAGTAGAGTTCGATGAAGGAAGACGCAGTTGCAGAAAGCGTCTTGATGGTCATAACAGGAGACGAAGGAAGCCTCAGCCAGAGCTTTCCAGAAATTCTGGAATGATATTTTCAAGTCAACAAGGTTTTGGTCACATTTCATTTAGAAATTCTTGTTTTTCTAAAATAAGAAGGAGCTGAACTGCTTTAATCAATTTTTAGGTTAGTGAATCAAATTTTATGCAAGTAGATTCTGAACTCAAAATGGTAATTTTTTCAGGTACTAGAATCCTGTCGTTTAGTACACCACAAATATTTCCAAGTTCTGTTGTGAGTTCCAATTGGACTGGGGTTGTAAAACCTGAGAATGATGTGGTGATGTACAACCACCAATCAAATGTAAATTACATGGATAGACAAAATGCATTCCCGGAGTCCTCAACTCATGGCTACAATAAAGGAATAAACCAGTTTCAGTTCATGCAAAGCACCAACAGAAGTCTCCCTGAAACTTCCATCGGTCAACCGCTTCTTGATCCAGATTCAGCATCAAGACATAATAACAGCGGCCAAAAGATCTTCTCGGATGGGTTGAATCAAGTAATCAACTCCAATCGTGCTCTCTCTCTTCTGTCATCTGCACCCGCTGTAACTAGGGAGATCGGTTTTAGCCACATGGTGCAGCCTGACTCCATTTCCCAGGCACAGTCCTTAGTACACAACTTGCACTACAGCAGTCCAGGCCAGTTCCAATTTGCTCAAGAGATGGAAAATAATAAGCCAGTAGTTTCTGAAACAGACCCACAAGTCAGCAACAACGCCACCCTCCATTTTCAGGAGATGTTTCAAAATGGACCAGATGCATCATCCACAAGTGGTGGATCTCATCAGACACTCACATTCCTGTGGGAGTAGATTCTGTTTTAAGTTTTGTTGTCCTGTGCTGACTGTGTGAATAAATTGTGTACTAAACATCAATTCTTTGTCACCTCCCCCGAAGATTGTTCATTATTTCCCTAGATATATTTCTGTTTGTAAGAATGTTGTGATGGGACTTGCCACCATCTTCATTGCTCTCTCCCCATTGTGGGAAATTTCCGATTGAAAATAAGAATAAATCAATCGGAATCTGCAATTTTTCTGGCTAGTTAATCCTGTACTTAATTTTCCTGATCAAGATAAAATTAAGTATTGTCTTGCTTTACAGTCATAACAATCAAAATCAGTTCAGAGTGGTGGGGTAGTACACGGATATTATTGGGTCAAGTTCAAAATGGAGTTGAAAAAGAGATACTTTAAAGAGGTGCGAAAGAAAAAGCTCTTCCGTGGATTAACGGATGTTGTTGATGTTGTTGTTATATGTATCATCAGATGTTGTTATTGTTGTGTTGAGGTTGTGCCGTACTTGTGATTTTATGATTTGTGATCCTCTCGTCTTAAACATATTTTTTATATAAATAAATATCGCTTCGATTGTGTTATCAAATTAGTATAAGAAATATATTTCTTTAGTTCTTCAACCATCCATAAATAAGAAGGAAACAGATTCCATTATACTTAATGGATAGGATTAAATAGGAAAGAACTAGTAGGAAGCTACGTATAGAAAATGGTTCATTCTTCCTTGGATATGATTTTATATAGCAATGGAATTCTCCACTGAATATGTATCTTGATAAAAGTGTTCAAATCTTTAGTTAAAAACGAAGAGGAATATATCCAACTTATAATTAATTCAGTACACTGGGGGAGCATTGCTCATGATTAGGATTCATTTCTATCACAAATAGTCAAATTCCCAATCCTAAATATATAGTAGAGCTGCCTCTAGCAAACGGCAGTTAAGCAGTATTGTCTTGTTGCATTGCTAGCTATATCATTTAAAATGGAGATTGCCAACCATAATAAGCAAGGAGGCGGCGGCTTTATGAAAAACAAGCTAGTTATGTCCTTCAATAGAGCTGCCAAACTTTCACCATCTGTGCAATATGCAACTAAGTTTGAAGCAGCAGAGACATCTTCGGCAGTGCGAAAGGTATCCTCGTCAAAGCCTGGAGGAGGCTTTCCTACTTCAGATGGATGCATACATGGACCTAAAGGCGTTGGTGGTGATGAACAAGTTGACATAAAGGCCACAAGCTACATTGATAATGTGAAAGAAAGGCGCAAACTTGAAGAATTGAAAATTATGAATGAAGAACTCATGTACAGTTGATTTGATCAAATGTTGAAAATTAATGTGGCTGAATTATAGTTAGTTACTAGCGTTGGATGATTTTGAATTTCGTGTGTGGTATGGCTATTGGCTAGGTAGTAGTACTGCCAAGTTTGATTAGGCAACCTTTGGTTTTGGATGGGAAGTTGGTCTGAATGTGTTGTTACTTTCTGTTGATTGATGTGCAGGAATAAGTATTGTTCAAAATATAAGGCAATACTGACGATGTGCCCTTTGATATGTAAAGTTTAAAGTAGCTGCTGATTTCTTTTTCCTTTCTTTAAAGAGGATCAAGAATGGCAGTCTACCTGCCCCTTGATAACAAGAAACCGTGACCTATTGGGTGAAAATGTAAATCATTTTATCTACACTTCGTTGTCGATGTAACTGCTAATTATTCGCGGCTGAAAACAACAGTTTGTCAAACGTCTTATGCCATTGTTTCAGGTTCCTGATCGATATTCTACACTTTTTAACGATCGATCGATATTTCAGGTAATCAACCAACTTTGAAGAATCACCAATGTATTATCTGAGAAACAACATTTTCTGCGTAAAGTTTGGCTAATCTCCAAGAAGCAGAAAAAAAAAAAGGGTTTTGTGATTTTTCAGAAAAGAAGCACCTTATTATTGTTCTTGAGCGGGTTAATGTTTGCATTCACCCATACTATCTGGTATGGTGCCCCCATTACTCATGTTAAGTAAAATAGCTTTGCATGAAGTTGATGCGCATTAAGCTACCCTTTTTGACTTGTGGTGCGGCAAAAGAGGTTATTCAGAATGGATTCTTGAGGTATAGTCTGGCCGTCTGGGCCTCTAAATCAGTTTGAGAATGGATTCTTGCTAGCTCCATGCCAAAATTTTCTTTCACTCGTTTAATTAGGTTTGCAAATA
Source organism: Ophiorrhiza pumila (assembly GCA_016586305.1). Classification (NCBI taxonomy): domain Eukaryota; kingdom Viridiplantae; phylum Streptophyta; class Magnoliopsida; order Gentianales; family Rubiaceae; genus Ophiorrhiza; species Ophiorrhiza pumila. Next base: position 39,874,086 of record BLIW01000011.1, on the reverse strand, counting down.
TAGTTATGGTCAGGCCTCTTTCATTGAGGAATGGCCAAACTAATATACATTTGTAAGGGCCATTAACCCTTGTGTATGCAGTATGCGCACATAACATGGGCAACCCTTAGTTTGAGAATTTCAAGTTTATGCACATCAAGGGGACAATATTAATCCAACCATGTTTACAAGTTTTGGTTCGTTTATGTGGTTTTTCTTGTTTGCTTGGAGAAAAAATGGTTTGGTTTGGTTTGGTTTGGGTATAGCGGTAGTGGTGGGTATTGGGTAATGACTAATGGTATTGAAGAATAATAATTAAGGCGTGGTTCATTGCAAGGTTCCAAAAACTGTTAGACGTAACATTTCACTTGGTTAAAGTTCCTTTCCAACATCCAACCCAGCTAAGTTATGACAAGGCGTTGATGCAGACAAGTCAATAATATTCCCCCACAATGCTTTTATCATCATTTCTCAATTTCGTTATGGACCTACATTGTTTTACCTTAAACTGCTCCTATTTTGAAAATAACAACTACTTTGTCCTAGTTGAATTAAAGAGTAAATTTCTCAACCATCAATACAATCCTCGGTATAATTATGAGTATTCTTTCAATTAAAATCGATATTGCTTTTGACAAAAAAAAAAAAAAAAAAAAAATACAATCCTCGTAGAATCCCCAAACAAAAAGTAAACCGAAACGACTTATCCAAATTAAGAATTCTTAATTTTCAAAAGCCCCCAAAAACAAAAACAAAAAAACAGAAAAAATAATGCTTTATTTTCCTATTGCTTTCTAATTAATGCTGTTTATGCTTGTTTAGGCCATATTAATAAGCACTACATATCATTTGCCGGCATTTGCAATTTTCATCATTAAGAAATCTAATCAGGAATAAGTTTGGTAGGTAGATGAATGTAGACGATGAACAAGCAGCATTCAATCAACAAGGCAAAATTGAAGAAGCCCCGAATTATTTAAGGGAGAGAAAGACCAAGTTCATAAGAAATTGCAGCTCACATGGTTCACTCATTTTACATCAATGATACCTTTTTTTGTTTTTTTTCTTGATGGAAAAGTTTTTCAAGAAAATACTCAAATAGCACATCTCCCTGTTCCTTATATATACACAACATACACATTTGTCTAAGCAATTTGCCATGGATGGCAGTCAAAAATTGTGTGAAGTGGGCATTTCTGGCCAAAGATAACAAAAGTTACTTTTTCTTTAGAACAGTCCTTCTCATCTTCTCTGCTGCTGCAACTGCAAGGGGCCATGCTAGGCCATCACAACAAGCCTTCTTCACGGATGACAGACAGTCCACAGTATCATTTATAAATTTTGTCCGAAATTTAATGCTACTTTGTGAATTGTGATCAAATCATATTAATATACCCCTCCAAACCAAACTTAATTACTGATCAGTTTCAAGTTGACATTTTTTTTTTTATGTTTTTTCAAACTAGCAACTCTAGCTGAGCCTGCACGTTTCAACATAAGTATTTTGTTTTGATTTACATTAAAAATGGAGAAAAAAGAAGTTGAGTAAAACGTAAAACAATTGAAAGAACCACCAAACATGAACAAGTCTAATGGAACTACTATTTATTAGTAATAGTCAACCACGGAAACTCTCTTTGTAATCTCAACCATGAACCATGAACCATGAACCATGAACAACTACTACGTATCCCAGCTGCCATCATACCAACGTGAAAAAAAGAGGCGGAAAAAATTGAGAGCAGGCTCGCATAAGTGGGAGAGGGACCGTGTACGGAACTTTAACCAATACATCAATGATAAGGAATGCATCTATTATGAATAGATAGCTCGTATTATCATTAACATTATCCAGATTAGAGTGAAAAAAAAAAGTTGAGTTATGTATTTTTTGAAGCAACTATTATATGAATCCTAATTTGCTACACTTGGGTCTTGTCCAGAGCGATTGTTATGGTTTGAAGCTCACTGATAACTAACGTTGGCTCACTGATTGCATGCAGGCGAACTTATATATTAGATATAGGACGTTGGGTCACTGATAACTAACATTGCAGGCAGGCGAACTTATATATTAGATATAGGACATTCGAACAAAAGTAAAAGAAAATGCTGTTATGGGATTATGTGTCATTACTTTACCATATTTACCATTATCATTTGTCCAAAGAAGAATGAAATTGAATATTAATCACGATGAATTAAGCAATAAACGTTTCCGTACTTTCCATCGGCACAATAATTATGGAACATTTCACAGCCCTAGGCACACGGGCTAGTGTAGCAAAATTTGTAGAGTTACGTTCGACTATACTTTTGGCCAATGAAAAACAAAAACAAAAAAAGAGAGAGAGAACGTCAAAGTATGAAGGCTAGTGAGAGATAAAAGTAGAAGAAGGAAGTTGTCGCATACTGATTCTGCAGGACAAAACAAAGAAAATGGGTTTGAATCATGACATTCACAAGTGAATTGGGATGAAAATTGCATCATTTCATGGAAGCTAAGAAGAAAAAAAAGCATAAACAGTGGACAAAGGGTGTTTTATCATTTATGCCTAACCAGCCAATGAATGAGTTGAGTATGACGTTTTTCTTCAAAGACAACTGCCCATTAAATACTGTAATAATAGATGAGACTTGTTAAAGAAGTGGGGTGGGGTGGGGTGGGATTATTGGTAGCCTTTATATTGTAGCTCATAAGACTTTTATGTGGGGACGGACGACAGCCCAATAGCAGTAGCCGTGAATTACTACTAATTTTTTTCAAAGTGATGTTTCCTAAAATGGAAAGTGATCCACGTGTCCAATATTTGAAGTTGATGCTGCCTGCCCTTTTAAGGTTGTAAATCTGACAGAATTTTCTACTCATGGGCTCCACACCATTCATCACTTTGCACAATCTCTCTCTCCTAAATCCCAAATCCCCACTAAATCAACTCGAGTACTAGTAATCCCACTCAGTTCATCTTTCGTATAATCATTTTCCAAATGGATAATTATTCTCTTTTTTTTTTTTATAGTCTAGCAACTAATTAGTGAAATGGAAATCTTTAATGTAAGTGGTTAACTAATTAAATTAACTGAACAACTTTTATGAGACGATTTTATATATAAGACGGAAGTTAATCACAATTTCAACGCACTGTAAAAAATTAGAATAACGATTTAAATTATTATTATTTGAGTCTTATATACAATATCATCTCATATGAGTTTTTCTTTTAAATTAAGGTAGTAAGTTTTTCTCTTAAATTAAGGTCGTATGTAGTCGTAGAGTAATAAATGTTGACTATATTAGTATAGAATAAAATATGTAGATATGAACAAATTAAACCAATAAATATAATAATACAATGCACAAAATCAATCACTTTCAAAATAATATTATCATCCTTCCATGTGAAAAAAATATGCACCAGCATTGCATGGTTCCCGTGTGGTCCAAGTCCAAAAAACGTACTTCTCCAACACCAAAGTACCACCGAAAAGGATACACAACGGAACCACGGAGATCTATGTCTTACAATCAAGCCAATGCCAGCTGCTTTTCAGTGCTTCTTTGTGCAATAATATTCGATGCGAATGCGTTTTCATTTTGGATGGAAGAATAAGATTGACTATCAAGTGATCATTAGGAGTTGAAGTGAAAAATTAAGCAAACTTGCTCTTGTTTTTATAACCTCAATGGCTCAAATGTTTTTTTTTACCAACCTATTCAATCACAACAATTCTACATTATTAAAAATCTCCGGTGATTACACCTGAAACCATTTTGTCTGGGATCTCTATTAACGTATAACAGTGACTGAAACCAATGCATGCGACCTCGTATAAAAAAACCGGACTCAAATGTAAATTTGATCAGCCCATCAAGTAAGAATAATGCAAAAGGATGAGAGCGAGGCTCCACCAGCTAACTTGTTCTCCTAAAGAGCTCTAGCAATGGACCACGAAACAGCTCCCGAGTCTGAACTTAAGCTATTTTAGCTTTTGGAGGATAGCCCATGTGATCTTCAACTCAGTCCCCACATACATGCTAGATACAGCATTGTGTGCCCCCACCAGTTCTAACAGGTTAAACGTCAGATGTTATTTTTGGAGCTCTTGTATTGAATACGTCAACAAAGTGCATGCAACTGTGCTACTGGCAATAAAAATGGGAATGCGACTATTGGGCTATTATCACATGGTAATATTTGTATATATAGACAGCATCCAGGAAACAAAAAAAGAAATCAATCCATCCATATATATTGTTACTGGGACTGGGAGCCTGGGACTGCCATTATTAAAGTGCTTTACGTACAATCACTTCAACATTCAACTAACCGTAAAAATCTAACCAACCCAAGATAAAAAGTTCCAGTGTACACCCCCAGACAAGGTTTAAAAAGGGTGTATATATATATATATATATATATATATGAGGCGTAATATCCAACGGATGCAAGAGAAATCTCCGACTATATATATTGCCTAGACATATTTTTTGGGGGCGGTGATTGGCTGACATTACACTATTTTGGCCATGATCTAAGACATCATTACCGGTTGGCGATGGAAAACCGCATTAGAAATACAGAACGAGTTTGCCATGCCCAGTAATGAACCGAAGGAAGGTGCATGAGACACAATCTAGACATGGTTGTTGTTGCAGCATATATAAAAATGAAGGGTACATCTATGCATGGTAAGAATCCAAATTGTCATCAAGTGTGTGTCCAGAGGTACTTAGACATGTTTCTTGCAACTTAGAGAGGTACATTAATTACAGTCGCCAAGATCCAAAATTTCACCACCGTCCGTATGTATATATATCCTAAGGTACGTAGTGGAGTAGCTTAGGGAAAGGAGAAAAATGGTACATATTAAGGAGCTAAATTCATGCTTTCCAACACTGGGTATTACTATATATATTAGATCATTTAGGTTAATGTAAAACTTTGTACTATATGGGAGCTAGGTTGACATGTCTCATAAGTGTTGTAAGCATACATATTAATCCGTGTTTAGATATATATATGATTTAGACCGAGACAATTCAGAGATGTACGTACAACTTAAAAGCTAAGTCTTAAACCGTACTTTGGCACACGTACGTATCTAGCCTGGATATTGGGTGAAATACTAGATCTTTTCCGATGATGGATTTGTTTAGCAGCAAGAAATTCTTGAGTTGGAATCTCTCTCCTTTCAAAAAAAAATGTGTTGGGTTTGGTGTCTTTTATTGCAACTTACCAAAAAAACGTAAGGGTTATTGTCTTGCTGATGCATGTAAGCACTAAAGAATAATGTATACAATAACAGTTGCATGAAGTAAATTGCAGGGCTTGCTCCCAACTTTTGTTTCAAAATCAAGAAGACTTAGGACCCCTCTTTAAAAATCTTCCTTCTTTTTGCTTCATTGGGATAAATATCAAAGAAGTTGCGCATGACGTCCACCATTTTCCTGCTAGATTCATTCACTCCTTTCAGTAAGTTCCTTGTTTTATATCAAAGTTGTTGTAGCTATAGCTAAAACAAGGACTTAGTATGGACATGATTCCTTCCTTATCTTCAGCTGATAAAGACTTCATTTTTACTTGACACAGAAGTGTGTGTGTGTGTGTGTGCACTAAATCAATGTGCATGGTTTTCTAGTAATTCATAACAAGTTTCAACGAAGAGATCGATGTCCCTGTTGTCGGTCAATTAAAATTGAAGACAAGTTCATAGATAAGTCCTACAAGTACATAGATAACTCACTCCAAATCTTCTATTTCAAATTCCTATTAAATAATTAATAAATTTTAAAGAATAATTATTAAATATGTGAAATATAGAATGTAGCAGGAGATCCTATTATTAAATTTTAACTCCTGCAAAATTTTACAATGACAACTCAAATATATAATAATTTTGATAGGTAGGTAAACCTGGAGTGTAGTAAATCGTTGATAACAACATTATAATGTGAACATTGATGTCGTGTAATACCAATTTAAACGCAAAGTGGATAGTGATACAAGATTCTAAACCAAAATTTAACATCAGTTCTGTAGTACCGTCCCCCAAGAATTCTTTGCTTTATTTTCACACGCACATGTATGAAGATATATCCTTATTTTAGCAATGTTGGTGTATGCAGCGTCTTCAAGTCCAAGTCAATGATTGGAAAGTTTTGCTTTCAAATGCACTGGGGAAGAAGAAGAATGCTTATCTACGTATTGTATGAATCCAGTAATATCATTATTGCTTGAAAATACAAGTTTACAGAATCGCCATCAATTAGCAACTACAAGTTAGGTGCAATTAACACTAATCTACCATAACACGTACGGATCTAATTAGTCAAGAAGATCGATCGATCGAGCAATATTTACTTACATATATAAAGTAGCTAGCATGCTTCTGATTTCCTCTTCCCAACATGCATGCGTCCTCTTCCTTCATACTTGAGGTATGTACGTATAACCGCTTAACAAAACTTGACATGTTAGCCTAATTAAAGGACTAAAAACAATCCATCTTTTTCAGGTATTAAGGGGGAATGAGAAAAACTATTGTTAGATATTTTCATATATGCATGAAACCGCAATAGCAATTAAAATCGTGATTATAATTTTTTTACCATTATTATAGTGCATTAAAATTGTAATTATGAATAGTAATTAAGTTTGGTTTAATTTGCAAAAATGATGAATGCAACTCATCAAAACGTATATTATAAGTCAATTTCAATACCTACAAGGAACCAACACACACCCTTAAACGAATTCTTTGGATGCTTCTACACGCAATTTACTCAACCCTCTTAATCTAAGTTTTCAATAAACGTGTTGAAAAGTACTTGAGATTTAATTTATTGGAAATTAAAAAAATAAAGAAAAGAAAAATGGGAAACAAATTAACACTACGAGTGTCAATAACAAAGATTCATAGAATGGTGACATGACAGAGGCATATCATATATAAAAAGCGCAGGTGAATTAAAACTGGATTTGGTGAAACATGGTGGATTATAGTGTATGCGTATGGTGGAGTACTAGGATTAAGAATCTATTTTCATATATATATATATATATATTACTTTATGTTTCATTAGAAAGGGATGAACATGCATGGTTGTGGTTGTGATGGATATCAAACCTCATTTTGTCCCTTTTAGGGTTATTCAGGGCTTGTACGTTATACATGTTATCTGAATTACTAACATTTATACTACAACTTTGTCTTTATCTTAAATGGCTTGAGACATTAAGGATTGCTGTGTAATCACTTTGTTTCTCCTGCCAAACCATACTAAGCAAACCTTTTATTAATTTACACATTAATTTACATATATATATACTTAGGCATATATTAGGTTGTCACATGCTGACATCCATCTTTTTTTTTCTTTCTTGTAATAATGGATCAGTTTTTGAATTCTTTTTATTTCTAAATTCGTCATTCATGCATTTGACTGCTATTCTTGGTGGCTTTGGATCTTCTGTATCATTTTAGTGTATCATACGTGTATTTTTCGATAATACTATAACTCTATCAAGTGGTTAGTGAAATATGAGGAATAAGTATTAAATACATTTGTCAAAGTCTTATAAATTGATACAGAAAATGATATACAAAAGTGATACAAAAGATCCATTATATTCCTAGGGAAAACTTGTTAACCATGCATGCAGCTGCCAGTTATTATTGCTGGAAATTTGATAAGCAATCTCATGAACAATATCTTTCCTACTTGATCAGAGTTACATTTTGTAACAACACCCTTAATTAGTTAATACGGTTATATATGCAGTTTATCATTACTTTTAAGAGGGGATTCTGTATTAATTTGACAATCGATCCAAAGCTAATTAACCAATTGTATATAGGATAACATGGGATTACTCAATTAATTAATTGTAATCGCACCTAATCCCAAGAACTAATTAAACTAGCCTGGCCTGAGTTAGAAAAGAAAAGATTCATTTTCTAAGTTAAGGATATGCTGTAAATTAACGTTCTATGTGAACTATTTTGAAGCAAAAATTCGCAAAATAAGCACCAAAGAATGCATTTAAATCACTATCAATTTACATTTATAATGTATCTAAACATAAACTTGAGCTATATAATGATAAGTGTTAATTAGCTGAAAACAAGACCGGACATTCTTTGTCTCGATCAGATGTTTCAACATTTCTTCAAATACATAACTGCATGTACTAACTAGGAAACATAAAATATAGTAGAAATAATATTTTATATCATTTTATCAAGATTAATTCACATATTAATTAATAAGATTTGAATGTAAAAATTTTCAACATAATATAAAAAATTTTCATGTTTAGTTTGGATTTCTCTCTTTATAAATTAAAAATTGAACTTGATATCTTGGCTTCATTTAGGAAATATTGAAACTAATATCTTACTTTTGACAATATTCTGATCCATTCTGAACCACAAACTCATTAATATATTATACATCAAGGGAATATGTAATCAAGAACGCCTTTTTCGCCTTTTAGGTTGAGGACATGATGTTAGTAAGAAATTTTTTTGGGAAGAGGGTTGATGGCAATTGGTAACGTTTCTGAATTGAACGCCAATTTAAATACCTTAAAATAAATGGGCCCATATAAAATTTACTGTTAGTTATGTTTTCATCTAACAACGTTTGGGACCATGGATTACTTGAAAAGCTTAACTAATTAGTAGGCTACGTACGTAGCATCAAACATTTTCATATTATATAGGGTAATACTGAAAATGCAAGCTCTTGTAAATTAAAATGTTAGAAATGATCAGTTGCGGTAAATTTACTCATTTTAATTATTCATTAAACAAATATCTTTTTAGTTTGAAACAAATAATATTGCTCCTTGACACTTTTTTTTTCTTTTTTTGCCCTAAATGGTACGCCCAAGTTTATTACTGATGCGCATTGCGCATTGCTTAAAATTTCTACTTTAATACACAGGGACAAGGTCAAATGCGGTTTTGGGTTTATTATATTATTTTTATGTATCATTCCGTGTAGCACTTTATAAAAAATACATGTTTTTTTAGTTAATTATATAATTTTTAAAAATTAAACTAAATTATAATCAAATGATTAGTGAACCTTAAGAAATAATTGATGATATACGTGTCGGTTTTTTATAAATTAATACACATAATGCAATGGTACAGGAAACTATTTCCGTAATGTTCAAAAATCTGGATTCTGATCATCAAATCCTTTAATTTGTTCAAAAACCACAAGTACTGATAAAATTCAGTCTTTACTAATAAAGAAATGCTGGATCTTCCAAAAGATTCTTGTTATATATGTTAGTTTTTGCAGCCAAAACAAGTCATGTGGTCATAATGTATGTATCACTGTAAGTAACTCAATTATTGGACAAGAACCCATATTCTTACTTAGGATCATCTTTTGTATTGTATGATCAATATATAATGGTTTAATTGAAATAAACATTTTATTAATTTCCTCATCTTCCTTCTTAAGTAGCTAGAAGAAACAAAAAATCAATGTTTAAAATCAAGGGCAAAGACGTTCAGAATACTGTGTCTCATTTTTTGTATCAATTTGTATAACACTTTTCATAAATATGACATAAAATTGATATCGAAAATCCATTGCCACTCGCAACAGTGACATACAGAACCTAAAGGGCATTTTAGTCTGAACATGAAAGACCAACTAATTATTCAAAGGTTTTTTTTTTTTTTTGAGTTTCTAACGTTTTGTCAGATGATTGACGGAAATCTTCGATGAGTATACAATAAATTAATAGGTTGACACGTAGCATATCAACATTGAATTACCTCATTGGGTTTAAGGTTTCCCTCCCTCAATACCTTTCATAGGTCCATCCCCATTGTCTGCTTCCCACCATCCTCCTCAGATGTTCGTCATCCCCATCTCTCCACCGTCCGATCCACCTTTTTACACCCAAACCCCCCTATGGCCCACATCGTTAATTTACCATGCACCTCAAACACACACAACCACCCCCCCCCCCCCCCCCCCCCCCCCCCCCCCCCCCCCCCCACCACCTTGCTTGCAGAACCTTATCATTGTTAGTGTCTTGAAAAATCAAGAATCCCACAAAACAATCACAGAGAGACAAAAAGAAAAGAGAGAGTTTTCATTTTGCTTTGGGTTTGGGGGCATAGTTTTGAAGGGTCCCTAGCTAAGCTTCATCTTTCTAACTTTATATGCATACATATGAGGATTTTGTGTATTGTGGGATATATGGGCATATAATAAAGAGAGATATCCATACAAGGCAGAAGAAGTGAGTGAGTGAGAAGAAAAAAAAATCACAAAGAAACAAAAACCAAAAGGAATATTGTGTTTTGTGTGAGTTTCAGTGATAAGAAAAAGAGAGAAAGAATGGGAAGAGGGAGAGTTGAGCTTAAGAGGATAGAGAACAAGATCAATAGGCAAGTGACCTTTGCAAAGAGAAGAAATGGGCTTTTGAAGAAAGCTTATGAGCTTTCAGTTCTATGTGATGCTGAGGTTGCTTTGATCATCTTCTCCAATAGAGGAAAGCTCTATGAGTTTTGCAGTAGCTCTAGGTATACACTATATTATACATAAAAACAACCCAACTTTATTCACCCCTATACAAGTACTTGTACCATTTAGTACTGCTACTAGTATTTTTCTAGATTCCTCCCTCTCCCTTTTCTCTCTTTTGTGTGTGTGTGTGTGTGTTTTTTTTTAAATTTTTGTGGGTTGTTTTTCTTTTGAGATCTGAATAGGTAGGAGGAGAAGGAAAGTCTTTATGGATTCTTGCAAGGGGTGTTGTTTTTCTCTTTTTTTGGTGCTGAGGGAGTTGCCGTTTTGGTGAATATTTTGGAGTGTATAGGACTTTGTGCTTAGGGATGATGTTAGATCTGCAAGGGGAAACCATGAAAAGAAGATCATTTCCATATTTATGTTGAGTTTTTTTCTGATTAGTTTTTGCTCTCTTAACTCACTCTACCTTCTTTTCTGTTCTTTCTACTTTAATACTTTAAATAAAACAAGTTTGATTTTCTTCACTATTGAATCGTTTCACGAAAAAAACATTGTCTGATACAATCAAAATCTATAAGTTGATTGATGGTGCTAATCATAGAAAAGTTTCTTTTTTAAGTACCTCTCTTTAATTTGTTTTGATCTTAAGTAAAAGAAGCATCTTGTTCAAAGCTTCCAAGGGAGGATGTAGGATGTTTATAAATCTGTAAGTTTTGATTCTTTTCAAATTATAAAACTTGTAGGTTTTTTTTTTTATCCGATGCATTTATTAAAAAAAAAACCAAAGTTTCAATCTTTTAGGGTTTCTAATCTCTCTTTCTCCGCAAATCTGGTTTTTATTTCTATTCCACTGATTCAGTAGACAGCAAAATCAGCTTTTTTTCCCCCCTCCTCCCATTGCCTAATTTCATGGTCTAAATGGTTCATGCAGTCTAAAGATTTTGTTTGTTGTTTGGCCAATGAGTAATATATATAAAGCTCTATTAAGTTTAAATTTGAGATTTTTCTGTGTGTCATGAGTTGAGAGAAAAGGGAGAGTCTTCAGTCAGTCATTGACTTGGGACTAGGTTTTAATTTGAAGGAGTTAGGGTTTTTTTTTTCTTCTTAAAACCTCTGAGAAATTAGTAGGAGATCCTTCTTGTTGCACATTCAGTTTTAATTCTAGTTGAATTGTATGCAGTTTTTTTTTCCCCTTCTGTCTGATCATTAAAAATCACAACTTGTTTGTTTTCTATTTTGTAAAGATGCAATTTTTATTTTCATTTCTTTTATGAAAATCCAAAATCATGTTGTACACAGATTATTTGTGCCAATTTCATTTGTGTGTTTTCATCTACCTCTCTATGTGCAATCACTCTTATCAGTTTCATTTCATATTATGAATTAGATTAATCATGAAGTACTGCTCTTAGCTGAAGCTGTTACAGAACCAACAGAAACAAGATGTGTCCTCATAAATTACCTATGGATATTAGATGGGATCAATTGTGTATTTTTGTTTTGTTTTTTTTCTTTTTCTATTGTTAAATGAACCACATGAGAGAAAGCCTTTAATCAATTAATATACACACTCACATAAGTAAGTGAAATTGTAGCAGTTATTATTGAAGAACTTAATTTTATATTTTATATTTTTTTCAACTTTTTTTTTTTTTTTTGGGTGGTAGTATGCGTTTTTAGTTTATTTTTCTAATTGAATCCTTTTTCCACCAATTAATGGAATTGTTTAAATATTGCTGCACAGCATGCTCAAGACATTAGAGAGGTATCAGAAATGTAACTATGGAGCACCTGAGCCGAATGTATCCACAAGAGAGGCACTGGTAACTCATGTTATCTTTAACGTATCCCATCCATGCATGAAATTAAAGGAGACACTACTTCTTTTTCTTGTTTGTTGTTAATTTGGAAAGTAATTTAAGTATTGAATTACAGGATTGATGATCAGCTATCAATGTTCTTTCATCTTCCTTATAAATCCACCAATCTTGCAAAATATGGAAATCTAGTAGTTAATTAAACATGGGGAGGGAGGATGAAATATGGTTCATGATCAACAATAGAAATATTTTGTCATTAGTTAAGTCAAAATCTTCAATTCGATAAATATGTGAAATGTGACACAAACAGAAATGCAAATAATGCTATTTCTTGATCATGAACCTTAGTTGACCTAGTTGAAGGCTGTTTGACATCAATTTGAAGTGTAAAAACATGCCAAACCAATCCTTTTTGAGTATCTTTAAAGTTAAATAAGCTTGAATGAGTTAGTATTAGACTCAACTAAGTTTCTTTATATATGCTCCTACTTACAATAAATTTAGATTTAAAGGAAAACCAGACATTCACTATTAACAAATAAAATCACTTCTATTGTACTGGAACAAATATTAGACAAGATTTGGCTCACTGATTCATGTGAAAAGTTTCAAATGAGAAAAGTTTTGTCTATTTATATGTTGCAACCACATTTTAAGTTGATTTATGATTACCTAGACCACAAATTCCATAGTTCAAAAGGTTCAGCTTGGAATTTTAAGAGAGTAATATATCATCTCCTTTCAGGATTTTGTTGTTTGATTCTATTTGCATATTTAGTCGACTCCATGTAGTGAAATAAGAGTTTACTTATTTTTGTATCCTATTTCCATATTAGAACTCGGAACTTTTGGACAATGTAAGAGAACATCATTTAAAGACTCAATCCTTGTAGTTTTGCATCCCTGTCATGCAAATTCTGCCTAATCTAGCTAGCACCACCATACTTAAAGGAGATTTTTAGTTGGAACTAAAGTTGTAATAACTCACTACATGAATATCTTGGCTTGCTATGAATTGCTGATCATTTTAAGTTAGTCAGTCATAACTAGAATGAAGATGCATGGTTTTGATCTTTCATGTTACCATGCATGCAGCAGCTGGGCTGTTAGACTGTATAAGATGATTAAAAAAAATTGTTCTAACATTTACAAGTGAATTAATGTCTTCATATATGTTGGGCTGATCACTGATTTTCATTATCTTTTAGTTGTCTCATATCTCTTCCTCTCACACCCTTTCTGTGCATTGGTTCTCAATTCTCAAACCTTGTTGTTTGTAGGAACTGAGTAGCCAGCAGGAGTATCTGAAGCTTAAAGCACGTTATGAAGCCCTACAACGATCACAAAGGTAGGCATTCGGTTAAACTAATTATCAACAGCTTCATACACATTGGATGATGCAAAAAGTAAATAAATTGGAAAATACCAACATAAATTCCCTTTGGTTTTTGCGATTTTAGGAATCTTTTGGGTGAGGATCTTGGTCCTTTAAACAGCAAGGAACTTGAATCATTGGAAAGGCAGCTTGATGTTTCACTGAAGCAGATAAGAGCAACGCGGGTACTTGAATATTCTACTCCTTTTTCATTTATATTTTTTCCCCCAAACTGTGGTAATTGAGCATAGAGTTCAAAATTGCTTAAAGGGGTAGTTCTTCCTTAATATGTTTAAGATGATCATCCTATTAAGCAACCATTGGTCGTTGTCATGCATGAACATTTCCAAGAATGCATTGATAACCAACAAGGATAAAAGAAGTATTCTTTCATTAGTTTGAAACATATAAACTTAACCCTTCAAAATTCATAATTGCCTGTTTTTATAATCTTTTGAAAATTGCATAACTCCATATATAAGAACTAATTGTTTTTTTTTCATCGGGATCAATGTTCATCCTACAGGGAAAAAGAATAACTGATAACTCGCTGGATGATTTTAGCAGTCAAATAACCCATTAGACACACTCTTTCTTATCCTTATGTGTGCTACTTTACTTACTTTGATTCTTCACCCTTTTTTTCTTTACTTTTAATTGTTAAATCGAATAATAACATCGAGCACCTGCAAGGGTAGTGCAGCTTCAAGGAACAATATAAAAATCCTCAAAGTAAATAATAATGTTGATGCAACAACTCCATTAATATTTCTACAATGGATAAAAACTGTGCATACATGACCTCTATGTCTTGCAGACGCAACTAATGCTGGATCAGCTCTCAGATCTTCAGAGAAAGGTATTAAACACGTTCTGAAAATTCTCAAGCAATGCATCCACAAATCAAATTTGTCACATCATTGATTCTTTTGAACTATGCAGGAACATGCTTTGAATGAGGCCAACAAAACTTTAAAGCAGAGGGTAAGCTGTATACGTTGTTGAACATAAAATCATATGGACATGATAATTAGATAGTAATTTCTGGGAAAGAGAAACAACGATCGGTAAAATGATTTGTGAATGTTTTTCAGCTGATGGAAGGGAACCACGTAAATCTCCAGTGGAATCCACATGCACAGGATGTTGGGTATGGCCGACAAACAGCTCAAACTCAGGGTGGTGATGGCTTTTTCCATCCATTGGATTGTGAACCAACATTACAAATTGGGTATGTCATTGTTCTTGCTTTACCTTACTCAACAACTCAGTTTCTACTGTGCAATACCATTATTGAAAGAAACAGATTTACTTACTACCCTTGTAGAAGAACCATCAAGTTTGTTCAAGAAAATGTACTAAATGTCCTTTATGATGAAGTTGTACATGCATCCAGTTAGCTCATTTTGTGGGAAATTAAGGGGTAAAAAAAAAAACACTGACATTTTCATTGAAATTCAGATACCAGACTGATCCAATAACAGTGGCAGCAGCAGGCCCCAGTGTTAATAACTACATGGCCGGTTGGTTACCCTGATCCTGATAAGAAAGAAGAAAAGGAGGAGCAGTCATGGATGAGTATGACTAAATTCCTTTTTTCATAAAAAAAAAAGAGACTCACTCAAACTTGATCTTCTTCTGTGTACTTTATTATTTGAAAGAAAGAATTTGTGTACGTAATAGCGTGAATTTTCATAAGACATATATTATTATAATTCCACATTGTTGGAAAAACCTTAAGCCATTAGTCAAAGTGTGTGCCTGCTCAAGAACTTGCGTTTGTCCTGTCTTAGTTTACTTTGGGGGCCAAATTTATATTCACCAAAGTTAAAAGTGAAAAATATATTTAACTGCAACTAAGCAAACTTCGTTGGACACTCGATGTTCTATTCAAAAATTTTCTTTATTTTTTTTTTTTAACTAAAACTACAATGGTAGGTTCACTCATATCTTATTTAGGGTTTAATAATTATAAATTAATTTTATTAATATTATGCATTTAGTACCTAAGTTTAAAGTTAAATAGAATAAGACAGACATAAATATTAAGATTTGGTCTCACTTCTTTGTTCTGGTTTCCTTTCTTTCCCTATGCATGAAATAAAAACACACACAAAAAAAAAACAAGCAATTTAGCAGATGAACATTTTGGGCCTTTATATTTTGTCTCGTCTGAAATTTGGGTGTTATGGATGTTTCACTTAGTGGGCCGCATAGTTTGGAACAGTTTCACTGGATTCAATTCTTAGACTCTATACTGTTCTCCCTCCTTATGAGGTCCCGAAAGCCGGCGCGGTGGGATCATGGGATAGCATAGCAATATCCCACAGCGGGAATTAAAAATAACTCAAGCCATTCATGCAAAATTTTGAATGCCATAAAAAAAAAAAAAATCAGTAAAAACACAACTGAAACAAACACTTTAATTGCATGCACAGGGTCAGAATCAAGAAAATATTCGGCTGAACGCAAGATTATTTCTTTTTCCAGAAACCGAAAATATGGATGGCACTCATGAAACGATTTTTTTAAAACTGTGCTTAATGCCTCTGGATGTCCGAGTATCGTATGAGAGACGTGGCTAAGAGTGCACGTATTTTGCCTGGACCTGGGGGCAACTCTGATCATAGACGAGATTAGTGTCCTTTTACACTTATTCCAACCAACTCACGTGACAGCCGGGAAAGATGTTCATCAAGCCGTCGATTTGAAGACCCCTGTTAAATTTCTGGACAGTGTTGGTTCACTCAGCAGTTTGCAATTGGCTATTGCTACGAATCATCGGTCTTGGGAAAAGGGACTGATTTGGAACTAAGTTACTAAGGTAGTTTTTGTCTTGCTTCTTTTACTTGGCCAAATGACCAAAAGAACGTAGAACTAGGCATCAAAATACATGACTACCAGAAAGCAGAGAAAGAGACGAAATTTGACTATACGAGTTGAAGTCACTGTAGAGAAATCTTGGAGGTGCCTTGATTTCAATTCTCTCTGGTCAATTTTTTTTTCTTGACGGTGACGGGATACCAAACGTCATGCAAATTTATATTTTTCTATCTCCAACTCTAATTATTTATCGCGTTGAAGAAAGTTATGATAAACTGACATAAAATTTTATAATATATTATGATATCAAGATTAAACTCTGTGGGATGAAAATTTAGCTGTTGTTGTTGAGTGCGGAGTTAAATATGTGTGAGACTTGTTGAAAATTTTAAAAATTACATATGCTAAAAGTTAAAAAAAAACTGTTAATTACTTGAGATTGATCAAGTTTAGGATGTCAAACGTGAATTATTCAGGGATGATATTTTAATTTGTTTACTGTTCTAACTATCAAGTGTATCAACTCCAAGTACTTATGCCATACAATTCCAAGTTCAATCTCTCTTTAATGTTAATCAAGTATTCTAATTTAGCAACACATATTGAGTAGTGACTACTGACTAGAGCATGCATGCATTATGCATATGCCTCTGTGGATGAAAACTTTAAAAAAAAAAAAAACTATTAAAAAAGGAGTGGAAGCGGGCATGATTGAAAATATAGTATATAAAATGAATCGAGAGTCTAAAAGTGGTGTGTAACCCATTTCCTTAAATGGCATAAACCATAATCCTTCGGTATTCCCTAAACATGATTGAAAGTGATTTACACAAATCAACGATGGGGTGAGTGCTGACCTAGGTGGACTTAGATTGACCTCGTGAGATTAGCGTAAAATTAAAAATTGGTAAACTTATCAGCAGCCGTCATTCCAAAAAAAAAACGAAAAAATATAAATTCCATCCACGTGTCAAAAAAGAAAAAGAAAAACTTGGTGGGACGAAGCTATCCTCTAAGTCTAAGTTAAAGAAATGGCCCGAAATTGACCGTCTTACTTCTTACCAGTTACCGCGGGTTGCATAAATAGGTGGCTCACTGCTCACAGATCACTACTAGTCTACTATCCGTCTGGACCCGCGTCCGCGTGTGTGTTGCCAATGCCATTGTAATCGACGCCGTCTTTATGAAATTCTTATTCTTTCTTTTTGTGGGATTTAGATAGAGACACAAAATACTCGTATATTCATACTTGTTCTTTTTTAATACGAATCAACAGAATCTCTTATTCCGATAATTAGGGCAAAACCACCAAAGAGCCAGAGCTCTGTTCTTTTCTTTTCGTTTCGTTTCGTCTCGTCTCGTCTCCCTCTCCAGTGTGTGACTGTGTGTGTAACAGAATGGGCCGGAAGAAGCTGGAGATTAAGAAAATTGAGGATAAAAACAGTAGGCAAGTCACGTTTTCCAAAAGGAGGAGTGGATTGATGAAGAAAGCTAAAGAACTCTCAGTTCTCTGCGACGTGGATGTCGCCGTCCTCATCTTCTCCAGCCGCGGCAAGCTCTACGACTTCTGCAGTACTCACAGGTTCCGCTTCTCTCCCCCTGCTCCGTAATTAAAGCTATAAATATTTCGAAATATTAACCCGAACTTTTTGTGCTTTTCTGTTCATGTTTTGATAGGATCATTGGTTTGGTTTCCCTGCGCTGTTAGTTTTTAATCTAGTAAGATTTGATAGGATCATTGGTCCAATCACTGTCCTTAGATGTTTAAAGAGTCACAAAGTTGTGATATTTTAAACTAATTCGATTCGATAGTATCATTAGTAGTTCAATCACTGTTCTAAGGAGCCACAAAGTTGTGATATTTTATGGTCTAGTTACATCCTCCTACGTCATCGTTATCATTTGATTTGAGCTCTTCGGAAACTTGATGTTGAGAGTCTGGAGGGTCGTGCCTTTTTGTGTTTTGTATGATGCCAATAGAGAGGATACGTTTGTTCGACTATTTTATGTGATACTTTCTATTTTTGTCTGACCTTCTCACTCTGATTCCTAGTGTTGGTATATTTAGTGCTATGTAGTATGTCGGCAAAGGATCAGCTTGACTACTGTCATTATATATGTATGCGCTACATACCCCACCGTCATCCTAGCATCATCATAATTACGACCTTCTATAAGTTTGAAACATTTTACCCACCTTAGCATCTTCCTTGCTCATAGAAATATCTTCCTTGTCTATATTAGGAGGTGGCAATGAATTACTCACACAAAGTCAAGTTTTTGTCTTGGAGATACATCAATCGTCAACTATTTAACCATTATCATTTTAGGGTCTAACATGTTGTCAAGTCTTACCTAGTTTTGGTAAATATTTCGCCATTCATAGGTAGTTTAACTTGTTAGTTGGAACGCTTTGTGTCCCTTACTTTGTTCAACTTCTTCAACAATGTAGTATGGCCTATCTTTGTATTCCACGAGCTGAGTTATATTAACATCCAATTATGCTACCAACCCAAAAGCCCACAAGCAGCTAAATTTCTAAGTTTTAGGAAATAAAAAAAAAAAGTATAGTTTGTTAACTTGAAAATTTATGTGATTGAGATCTTCATTTAAGATTAATGATAGGTTAGAGGGACAACAACAACTAAGCAATGTGGGGTGGGTTATATAGATTATGTTTCACTATCATGTAAAAAAGTGGTGCTTTGAACATCCACCATTTTTAGAATAATGAATTTTTTTTCCTACAAGCTAGGTTTTTTTTTCCGATTTTAAAGACTTTATATGAAAGCGAAGATTATTTTGTTAAAAAAATATGAGATTGCGAAAAGGAATAGAGCACACAATGAATTCAATACCCTATGTAAAATGGTTCAACATTAATGTTTGCAACAATTAGTTATCATGTTCTCCATGAGGTTGATATGCGTCAAGAGCCCATTCCAAACAAAGAGATTGGTTTTTAAATGATTGAGCATAAACTTAAGATTTGAAGAACATCATAAGATGTCTTTCATATGTAAGTAGCGTAATGTTGTGAAGTTTCAAATATATATAGCATATTTAAGATTAGGATCCATTTGGTCTATGGAACTAAGGGCTCGTTTGGTTAGCAAGAAAGTAAAGTTATCTGGGAATATTATTTTTGGAAATGTGATTTCCAAGAAAAAGAATATAGGACAATACTTTTCCTATGTTTGGAAAGATTGAGAATGTTATCACGAGATTCTTATTCCAGTGTTTGGTTCAAATTAATTAAACAAGGAATGTAATAAGTTTATTAACACCTAAAATACCCCTATATATAAATACACATGTATAAAATAAAAAAAAAACTATATAAAAATGCATCCCTATTTTTTTTGGAAGTCCAAATGTGGCTAATATTACTTAAACACTTTTTAAGTTTCCAATTCAAGAACATTCATAAATCTAAACTAAAACGAACATGTTTCTTAATTATGTCATTCTAATGGCTTATCGACATGAGAATAGAGCACAATGTAGTAACACAACCTCTTAATGTGGCCTTAATTGTTTTGTTTGCCTAAAAAATAAATTTGCAACTCATTACAAAACCAAAAAGGAAAAATTTTGAGAGAACAACTGCCCAGAAAGTTTTGATAGGGGCAAAATATGTGTATAAAATACGATCGTGGTTGCTATTCACCCCTAATCAAAGATATGCTAAACAACCCCGTAAAGGTGATAATATAGCGAGTTCGTTCCCTCATAGAGAGGGCTATGTTCAAATTTTAAAGAAAATATTTTTGGTTTTTTAGTGTTTATTAAACTGAAAATAATAAAGTAAATAGCGAAGAACTAAAACTAAATGGTGATTTGATTTAAACTTTGAATTAAGCAAGTGTACTCCCGAGATTATATTTTATGGTTATATAAAAAGCACATACACATCTTATCTATGGTCATGCAAAACAAGTGTAAATAACATAACTCACGCCCTCCTATGTGGTAAGAGGCAAGGAATGATTTATGCACTTACCTATTTAGATATTAACTAATTCGTTAAACTTTCCTATGTGGTAAGAGACAATGTTTACTTCCTTAATTAAACCAGAATCTAATGCAACTATCAACTTAACCAAACATTCAAGTTCAACCGCTCCTATGAGGTAAGAGGCAACGCCCGAACCAATCACACTAATGCTAAACTAATCTCCCAAACTCCTCCTACGTGGTAAGATGGAGCTAAGGTAATATTAATCTAACAAATTCACAACCAACCCACAAAATACCAAACAACCCACTTTAATCCTCCTATGTGGTAAGATGCAAGATTAAAGCAAGTTATCTCTAAATAGTTTACTGCACTTTAAGAAGATATTCATCATACATAATACTTACGATATATCATGCATAATTATGAAGAACACAGTAAAACTCATTCCACAAAGACCATAAGATAGAATATAGCATGTAAATTAAGCACACAAATCCTTATTCATAATCCCGAGAGCACAATAAATTTAGCCAATCATGGCTAAACCGAACATCATCATATTAATAATGAAGAGCATTATTGAAAACATAATCTTAAAAATAAAAACAACACCTTGAATTGTGAATTCGTAGATGAAATCTTTAACTCGTGAAAGAATGAATTCAATAATTATAGATGATGTTCCCAAATCCGTACAGTTGCAAATTCTCCATGCAATAACTAAAAAAGCAAAATCCTAGCTATTACAAAAAAAAACCTTGCTTAATGGTCTCAAAATTGTGACACCTCAAAAATCTGTAAACCTGGCCCTATTTATAGAGATTCTATAAAAATATTTGCAACTAAGTCCTTCATGAGAACCTTGTCGAACACGAAATCTCAATGGGCCAAAAATGCAAATTTCTAAAAATAACTTGGAATTGCACGCCATCCCCGACGTCGCGACGTGCATGGTCGCACGTCGCGACGTCCACCCACTCCCACGTCGCGACGTGGCTCACTGCCAATCTTCTCAAAAAATCGCCAAAAAATAACCAAAAATCTCAAAATGTTAGAATTCATATGTAATAAGCAATTATTATATGCCAAAATTTATAAAAATGTCTACAAAATTATAATGTAAAGAATGATGATATGAAGTACAAGTTTACAAAAATTTGTCTCTGACAAAGAAATATCTGCATGTCCTTGCCCAAGAGAGAGACCCAAGTCTTCCATCCACTGTAGGTCAAATGAAACCAAGTCCTCCATCCACTTTAGGTCGAACGAAACATTTGCTTTCTTGGGATTGTTCATGTGTGGTTGGCAAGCAAATTTGGATTCACATATCCAGAAATTTCAAAACAAGACTTTGAATTGAACTTGAAGAAACGAGCTTTTGATAGAATATTATTTTCTTGTTGCTAAATCACAACCTAATTATAATTAAATTTTCCAGATTGGTTTGGAAACCTAAATTAGTCCATTCATGCCTTTAAAAAATATGATGATGGGATGAAACCAAAGGCAAGACTAGGTTTACGCGACATCATAACTCTATTCACATGTAGGGCTACTAAACGAGTGAGCTACTCGAAACCAAAGGCAAGACTAGGTTTATGCGACATCATAACTCTATTCACATGTAGGGCTACTAAACGAGTGAGCTACTCGTGAGTAGCTCGGTCAACTACTCGAGGAGTCGAGCTCGAGCGGCTTGAGTTCGAACTCGAGTCGAGTTTGAGCTCATATTAGAAGGCTCGAGTGGCTCGCGAGCTACTCGAGTACATGTATTTTTTTATTTATTTATATTTAGGTTTTAGTCCCTGAAATTATGATATATTATAGTCCTTAATTTTATGATAAATTATAATTTGACAATATAAAATTTTAAAAAATTACAAATACGTCCTAATTTTTCTAAAAATTATTAAAAATAAAAAATTATTAAAAAAAAAAAAATTATAATATATTAAAAAAATAAAAAATTACTTAAAAAAATAAAAAAAATAAAAAAAAAATATAAAAAAAAAAATTAAAAAAATTATTAAAAAATGCGAGCTCGAGCTCAGTACTAAATCGAGATAGAGCTCAAAAGTTGATGCTTGATCGAGTTCGAGCTCGAGTAGCACCCATTTGGAGCTCGAGTAGCTCAATTAGGGGTGTAATCAAGTTCGACTCGACTCGATTTCACCTCAATTCACATGGAATGCTATCATATTTTAGTAAATGATCGTGGATAGATGATTAAATGATTGATAATAGGACTTCATGTGAGAAGGGTTATGTTGTCATGTTAACATATCATATTTCTTATCATTACTCATCCAAAATAAGTCTTACCATATTGTTTAAATATTATGCCAAAAAAAACCCCCAAAATGCTAACAAAACACGTGTGTAGGTAGATCAAGGTTGCAAATTATAATCCATGTAGCCTGCCTTACATTTAGGGATTAATTGATTAGTTAATTTTTGACATGTTCGAGAACCTTGAACCAATTGTATAATTTGTGATGATCTTGTCAATTTACCATTAAAAACAAAAAATAAAATCAATACGATATGAAGTCAAGGATGAGTAGAGATAAAATGTTGATTGACTTGGAACTCTTGATTAGTCTGTGTAGCTATACACCTGCCACATTGGCATAGTGAACCGCCTTTGTAGAGTACATATCCAAAGACGTAAATTAATAAGCTCTAGCAAATACTATCAAATTGTTTCACTTCTACTTGAACAACAAAAGAGAACATATTTAACCATCTAAAATGTGAACATCTTTACAACCATCCAATTTAATGGTATTCTACCTTGTCGGGCTTAGTTGTCTACTCCTTTTTGGGTTTTTACCTTGATATTCCCATAAAAACAACTTAATGATCTTGTTCAAGGTTTTGCTAAATAATTATAAGTTAGCCGATGAGCGTTGATGACTCATATAAGAGTTAGATATGAGAATATCACCTTATGGAGACATATAATGAAATTAAAAGATAACAAGGAAAATATTTCTGAAGCTAAACTTTCCAAATGTATGTTTAATATGAGGAGTCATTATCCTCACATTAGAATATGAGAATATCACCTTATGGAGACATATAATGAAATTAAAAGATAACAATGAAAATATTTCTGAAGCTAAACTTTCCAAATGTATGTTTAATATGAGGAGTCATTATCCTCACATTAGAATTGGAAATGATATTTGAAACTATATGGCAGGTTTTTGGAACATGTATTATTTAGTTCAAGACATATAATAGTGCAAAAATCTAATTAGGGTTGAGTACTATGATTCCAGCTGCATTGACAACTTAAGATTAGGAAAGCCATTAAGAGATCCAAGCTCAAATGGGGATTTGGAGAGTTGAGCTTAGGTAGCTTGATTTTTTCATATCTTTTGGCTTATTAATGCAAACCCAAGGTTGGAAACCCACCTAGAACCCAAATTATTGAAGATCCACCTAGAAACCGAATTGTAGGAACAATTACCCTAGGATCATCTTCAAATCAAGAAAATGAATTTGACCCTAACCAGATCCATTGATCAGAACCAAAATTATCAATTTTACTAATTGCCACAAGTTGCCTTGACAAGATCATATTTGTGTTCTTGCTAAAGAACAAAGAGAGATTTCAAAGAAACTCTGAAATACATTTTCATTCA
The DNA here is from genome assembly GCA_016586305.1 of Ophiorrhiza pumila. Lineage (NCBI taxonomy): Eukaryota > Viridiplantae > Streptophyta > Magnoliopsida > Gentianales > Rubiaceae > Ophiorrhiza > Ophiorrhiza pumila. Next base: position 39,849,977 of record BLIW01000011.1, on the reverse strand, counting down.
TCATAAGCCTTATAATGCAAACTCTAGAATATTGAGTCCTCAAGGATGAGAACATTCTCCCTTTATCATTATTTATAACTAGATTACAATTTTTATTCAAGAAAAGAAATCGAAATTCTATGTTGTTCCTTATCATAATCTAATTTGGAATTACTAAACTAAATAACATCAAAAACTAAATCCTATTCCTATTCAGAATAGGAATACCAAACTCTTTTTCCTGGTATGATTAGGAATAACTAATTACTTTTCCTAATTGGATTAAGAATAACCAATGTAATTCATTTTCCTTGTTGAACTAGGATATACTAATGTAATTCCTTTTCCTATTTGGATTAGGAAATTCTAAAACAAACATGAAACCTAAAATCCTTTATTCTAAACAAAACAATCCAAAAACGGCCCCAATTAATGCATCTTCAACATGTGAATTGAGCACCATTTAACTCAAGTCCTTCGGACCAGGTTGGTACACATTCTTCTCACTTTGTTCCTCATTTATTGAATACATTGCGGCTTGTGAAACCGTGATCAATCTTGGCAATATATTTGAGTCACCTTGAACACTTTCCTTTTCTTGCATCTCCATGACAAGTCCTTCCTTGCAATGCTTCCTTCACGTGCTTGGACTTAAATTTTGTCATTGGACCTCCAATTCCTTGCAAAGGATCATGAGAACAATTGGATTTAAGTGTTGTTTCACGCTAAACTCCAATCACTTATCGGGCCAAGATTCAGCCAAACTTGTTGAGTAATAAATCTTGTTTGATCTTGCCTTCATTAGTAGATTGAAGAATGTTGAATCCACAATTGTGAAGTTTAACTTTGTCCATGTTTTAGTCCTTTGGGGTTTGAAAATTGAGGGAGTTTCCAACTTTAGCAGCCTTGGACATCAAATCAAAAACCTTACGTGAAAATTATCTTCCTTTTTCTTGATGGATACTCAATTCTAGTAAGTTTCTGTTGTTCCTGATTTAAGGAAAAGGAAAAAAGCTTTTCTTGCTGTAGGATACATGACCTGTTTATTTACAACTTAAAAGACTATATTAACAAATTCTGTTGTTTCAGTTTGGCTAAAATCCTTGAACAGTATCACAGCTACATGGAAGCAGGAGAGGGGTGTGCTGGAGCTGACGGTGCAGAGGTTAGTGTATGAGTACTTTAACTAGCTTAGAGCTTTGGTGCGGAAGTAAATCTTAACAATTCACTGTCTAAATTGCAATGTTCCTTCCATGTCCTGTGATGAATGTACTGCAGGGAAAAATTAAGATTGTAGGCATTTTGGGGCTTTATAGCTTAGTAAAAGGAGTTATATGATAGAGCATTAGACAAAGACAAATGGAAGCAATCAACTGCAGTGGGTGGATAGTGAATTTTCTGTGCAGACCATTTACTTTTAGTTGACAGCTGGCAATCTTAAGTACCCTAGCGTATACAAACATGTTAAGTGTCTTAAAAATTGTTCTATGATGCAAGTGGCCATTGCTTTATGTATTTTTAGTGAAGATCACTGGTAGGGTATTCTTTGCTTTGTTATGCTGCCAATAACCTTGAAGAGGAACTACATGCCAGTCACTACACTTGCTATGTACCTAACTTAACAATAACATGTTCAAATAGAAATACGATCTAAAATTAATCTGGAGGTGTTGCTGGAACCTTCAGGACATAGCTTGATCATTTTATGACAATGTAGTTACTTATTTTACTTTTAAAATATGTAGCCTGAATATCTCACTTTATGTCTAAATTTATGTAGTATACTAGTTGATTTATTAGAAGTCTATGTTTCAATGGCAGAAGTACTGTGAAGGAAGGAGTCACTTGACAATCAGAAAGCTGCTGGAAACTGTTGAAAGGTACTGACACAATCCCTTGCGTCTTCAACACCCATAGTGTCTGATATTCTTTTTGTTCTTAACAGGGGTCTTGAGGAGCCAGATATTGATCAGCTAAACCTGAGCGACCTAGTCCACCTGGAAGAAGAACTTGAGGATGCTCTCATTCAAACAAGATCTAGAAAAGTATTGTTTCTCTCAGTTTATAAACTCGCAGATCAGAAAATGGGAAAAAAAATTCTCAAGTCATGCAACCTTGCATTTTGATGGCCTAGGCTGAACCAATACTTTTATTAGAGCACTTCATTCCAAAAGCATTACTCTGGTTATCCATTTCTACCAGTCACTTCGATTAGGCATATAGTTTAAGGGACATTCTATTAGTAAATGTACATTTGTGAGTTTTCCTGTATCTAATCTGTATTAACCACCCTGAAATGGAAAGGTTTGAGATAAGCACGAGAAAATATAAGAAGCGTATCTAGTAGACTTTATTAGCTAATCATCTCTGACTTTCACGAGTGGACATTTTTCTGGGACTTAACTGGAAGAAGAGCCAATAAAAAGTATACTGGTTGATCTGTAGTATTAAAAGATAGATGTACTAGTTTCATGTTTGCTGGGACAAGTGATAATTGCAGCATGACCATTACCTGAAAGTCTTTTTCTACAATGTTTGCTTGGCAAAGTATCTCATAGATGGAGAAAGAAATGAAGTGTTGATTGCAATGATAAGTTCATTTTCATTTCCAAAGTTTTGCCCAGATGCTGTTATGGTATCTCGATTTGTCAACTCTTCTCTAACTAGAATAAAGAACAGTTCTTGCTATTTGCATATATTGCTATGTACCGTCCCAGTCTGTCAGCTTGTCATCTTCCTTGGAGCTTAACTGATCAAGTCTTAAATTAGTATGTAATTCTAACTAACTTATCCTCTTGCTTTTGTCATAAAATGAGAAACTAGTATCTCAACATGACAAGAGTTTTGTGATGGTATCTGATATCTTAATTGAAGAAAAAAGGTGCATGACAAAAAGTCTTAAGTAACTGGAGAAAGGAAAAAGGAAAGAGACAAATGAAAGAACAGGGATAAAACTTCCAAAAAGGATGAATAAATTGTATTTATAGAGTCTCTGGATATATTACCCAAGTACGTTTCCAGCAAAAATAGGTTCTTGATTTCCTGTGATGGAGTTCTTATACCTATATGTAGCAGGGTATTTATCTTGCATAACGAAGTTGTAAAGAGAATGTGATGGAGATAAGATGGTGTCTACTCTGAACTTGTCGTCAAAGGTTACACTCATCATGTCTAAGCCTGGAATGCTATAGTTAATTAAACCTCGAATTGTTCTATTTTAGATTCTATTAGTCTGATTCAACGAAAATACTCTGATGCGGTCCAGAAAACTTGGTCAGGCTCAGAGGTGGTGCTACATTCTTTAAAAAGTTGTTTCCATGTTATATAAAATCAATTTTTGTTGTTCCTGGCCTATTGACGCATATGCCTTTTATAGTTTCTATAACTCTTCTGTTCTTTTTCCACTTCAGTTGGTCCTCTGTTCATACTTCCTAGTTGGTCTTTTGTCCATGCTTCCATTTTATCTTACCAATCTATTGATTATGATTTGGGTTTTTTCTTGCAGACACATTTGTTGATGCAATCCATAGCAGGTCTAAGTGAAATGGTATGTTAATTTTTCTCTCACCTCTTTGAAACCTTTAAAGACTTCCATCTTTGGGATGTTTAGTAGGTTTCCTTCTGTCACAAGCTCATAGAAGTTTCAAGCTAAAGGTGCCATCCATGCATTAGCCTCCAGCCAGTGCATGGTATAAGAAGCTTGATGCCTAGTCTTAGACGTGCACATAGAGACATGTTTCTCCTGATAGTATACCCAAGTGCCTAGGTTATACTTGAGAATTTGAGGTTGTGCCTAGTATTTTGTGCCGAACAAGATACAGGTAAATCTGCTGTCTGCTCTCATGCAGTTGCTCGCGCTGACCCAAATCCATCAAAGATTTAAATAATCCAAAAGAAGACTTCCTTGCTTTCTGGGAAATCATGTAGTCGAAGTTATTAAAAGTATATAAGAGAAGAGAGTGAAGTTTTAATGCACTATTCCATTGTACAGGCAAGTGGGATAATGTCAGCGCTTCAGTTTCTTTTTATATTGCACCCCCTGCATTCAGCTCAGTACCTCCCCAAGTCTAGCAAACATTCGCCATACAAACATATACACAATCACTAGGTGTAGCTTCAACAATATGAAGAAGAAACTTAAAAAAGATGGGGGATGAGGCATAATGTGTGAGGTACTAAAACATGGCTCCATCTGGGTTTGATTCCTTGAACTAAACCGAAAAACTAACAATTTGAACTATAGCACTAGTAAAACTTTGCCTAATTCTGGAAATGGAACATGGAAATAGTATACATAGAAATCTTTACAATAAGTACCTTAAGTGTGATCCTTATGAGTTTTCCCTTTAATTTTGATAGCTAGCACTTAAATGACTGAAACATGGTATTTCATGATTCCATTCCCTGACAGTTGGCATTGAGTACTGAAACATAACTAAAGTAAACTTCATTATGGTTGTGAGATGCAGTTTATGTTGGACCTGGTGTCAAGGAAACTTATTCACCTCAACTAAATCTTGGGGAATTGAGGTTAATTTTGCTATTTCTTCAGAACTACAGCGGTTCCTTAACAAAGATGACCATCCATGTTTATTTTCTTACGAGACCTACATACAAACTCTTGCAATAACAAAATGTCTTGTATAAATCACGTAAGTTTCTTAAAATTTGAATTTCGAATGGACTTGCAATGGCTGGTTACAATATTTTTGAATGAACATATCACCTGTAGGCTAGCCTCATTATATTATTGTAAATGATGTTGACAAATACAAGCGACTGAAAATCAATTTCATTCAGGATATGGGTGACTTTCACTTACCTCTGTGTCTTGTGCAGGAGAAGAGGCTGAGGGAAGAAAACAAGCTTCTGCAAGACGAGGTGAAAGATGTTTTGCTTTAAAATTCTAAGAAATATGTTTCACGGACATTCGAATCAAATGAAATGCATGCGACTAAAACTACAGATAGCGGGAAGTGCACCAGATGGAAAGAGGAATGACATTATACAGGAATTCGGGGACTTTGCAGATGGCGGAATGATTTCTGGGCATCGGCAGGCTGCTCTTAAATTATTTTAAGAGGTGAAAGTTGTTTCAAGCCAATTGGAGCCTTTTTATGCACCCATTAAAGGCAATATAAACCTACTATGTAACGCTATCTAAGCAACTAACCATTACTTGCTTTTGCTCCTGACTCATGGGTGCTTCATAACTGGATATCGCATCCATGTGTTCTACTTCTGTACCCTCGTGTCATAACTTAATCGTGTTTCGGATGAAGCAAAACCAAATAATTGGTTATGGAAGCCAGGTGGCCTGTAAATTGTGTTCGTTTTCAAACTGTTGTCCATCCCATTAAGATGTATATATCTTGTGGATTTCTCTGTCCATAATGGACGGTGCAGAAACCGGTGCCAAACTTGCTATACACGGGAGGAGAATACTTGACCACTTTATCATCTTGTTATTTCAGTCCTGGTCATTTAGCTTATATCGTGGCTACATTCTCCACCCCCGACCATTCAAGCAGGGTCGCCTGATTCCTATGAGCACTCGTTCTGACTTTCATATACGGATAATGGAATGCTATAAAGATGCAAAAGCAACCCCCCTTAATGGGATTTTCTTCCACAACAATGCTGCTCTTTGCATGTTATCATGTCGAATGTAGTTTAGAGCAGATAAGACAACTCAGAGACCCCCATGGACTCTAGCAGTCTTTACTACAAGAGGAGCAGTCGAGGTAATGGAGAATTATCGTAGATATGGGACTCAAGAAGGTCGATGTAGAACAACAGGACTGTTCCTTTCCCTATTCTAGGTTCCGTTGCTACCAAAATAGAGCAAGTCCCAAGATAGTTGGAAAACAGTCCCGCCGTTAAACCTTAACTTTTGAAAAAAATGTAATTGTGAGATTTCCAACTGCTGAACTGCACGTGGATGAACTAAATATACGAGACAAATAAACAAATTCTCCATAAAACTACCCAAAATAAATAAAAAGATGTCAGCAAACCACAGCCAGCAGGTACAAGATTATGAGACAAACAAAATGATAGTACTATAATCTAATAATTTTGAATCATATTTTATTGGGTTAATTACATTTACCAACCTAATGTTTGATAAAAGTACTAAACAATCAACTCTTACCTCAAAAAAATATTTGTGTATTGCCTAATATGCCTTTAAAATTTTATCTATAATAATTATATTATTTTAGTTAACTAAATACATATGTTAAATGTTAAAATAAAATCAAAGGATTTTTTTTACATAAAAAAATTCAAAAAGAAAAATCTTCTTTCTTAATTAATCAAATTAACTATTTTATTCTCCAAAAATAATTCTTTTTCTTCCAAAAATTTAAAATTTATATAGAAAAAGATTTCTTGATTAAAGTTTGATTAATTTGATAAACTCATTTGTAATAAAGAATATGAAATTGATAATTTATAACAAAGAATTAAAAAGTAAAAAAAGTATTTATTGTCATTTTATATTTACTTATATATTTTTGTTATTTTTCTAACAAAAGTAGTTATGACATTTTGGTATTTTCATCAAAAAAATTTTGTCAACTTTAACAACAGGGTGACCATAGTTTTTTGAAACCGCACTATTCGTTTGGTACTTTTACCAAACTTCGAGGGTGGTAAATGTAATTAACCCTATTTTATTTGATCCCTTGCCTCTCATACCAAATAAATGATGATCTTTATTTAAAATTAGTTCCTAAAAGTTTCAAGAATTAATATAACAAATATTTTTCCGGTTTTGTTTTGTACTTGGATGGATGTGTTTACAATTTAAGAATTGTCACATTTGACAAATTAAGCAAGGTAAAATGAAAATAGAAAATTTATAATTAAAGAAGCTCTTAACTTACAGCTTTCGTTGATGCCAGATGAATGTTCCAAGTTCCTCTTCCAAGTTCCAAACCATGCCCACCTCTAGGCTCGAACTCTCTCTAGCTTTGTTGATTTAAATGGTGCAGTCATGTAGAACACGTCGGTAAGGGGCCTGACTAATGACTAGCCATTGGCTAAATATGCCGGTTGCTAAAACAATCCCACCTCCATTGACGGAGACCGAGCATCATCGGATCACAAACGATTTACAAATAAGAAAGAAGAGCTACGTGCAGGTGCAGTGGTGTACTACAACCAACCATGCTAAGAAGTCTTTAACTTTTGAGTTTTGGGAAGCCACTAAAACGCTAAAAAGGATCCCTTTAGCGTTCAGCAATCAGTGGTAAGATTATTTGTGTTTGTGTGTATAAAAAAGTTTTTTAGGTTACGGTGGAGTTAAGGAACGAGGAGAATCGTCAGAGTTGTGAAAATCGTGGCATGCAGAAGTTTCGGCCTTCAGGGTTCAAGCAGAGAGAGCATATGGGCTGTAAGCAGAAAAAGCGGCAAGAGTTGGCATTGGCTGATTGGCGGTTGCTTTTGTATCATTTGACCTTACTAATATACGATCACTCAGTTGGCTGATGTCCACAGGCCACAGGCCTTTAACTAATGGCTAAAATCAATGCAAAGCTGCTACGACGCTTCCCTCTGGCTCAAACTCATCCACATATGTTTGATTACCCGATGTATTCGGAATAGATTAATTCATATGAAACCCTCTCTCTTTCTACGATTCTAATTGATCGTTGAGAATCTCTTTTGATAGGAGAGTACCTCAAAAATATGTTATTGATTATTATCTGCGGAATAAAATGGAAAATATTATCGTTTGGACAAGCTATTTTTAGATTATATCATGAAATTTTTTTTATGGGAATTTGTTATGAAAAAAAGAATATTTTGAGAGTGTTTAGAATGAATGATTTTATTTTATTTGGATTTGTATTGAAGATTTTTTTATTAATAAAAATTTGAAATTTAAATTTGAATTAGTATTTTATTAGTTTATGTTGTTGGGAAGTGTGTTAGGAAGAATTGTTTATTATTAAAATTTAAAATTCAAATTCAATATTTTATTTATAAAAATTACTGTAGCAAAAATAATTACTGTAGCATTGTTTTGTGTTTTAAAAATTTTGATGAAAAAGTTAAACAAAACAAACACCTCATTTTGCAATTGTGAAATAAATCACAAAAAAACGACCATCCAAACAGACCCTCATTACCAAAAAAAAACGTGTGTGTGTGTGTGTGTGTGGAGTACTTAATTTCATTTAATTAAACTGTAAAATATTTAGTCCTTTTTAAATGTTGTTGGAGAGTTTTGTTTTACTTTTCAAAATAAATATCGTTTTAATTCATCCTTTTAAATTTTTACTTATCAAGATGCTTTAAAAAAAATCAAAGATATACTATTATTATCCAATAAGAGGAGTGAGAAAAGTTTTTTACTGTCCCTCTGCACAGGTTCAACAAAATTATTTAATTACTATTAATGTTAATCATCATAAATTAAGGTTATTTTAGTCATTTTACACATTCCTTAATAAGTGTGAAAATTCCTTAAACTACATTTAAAAAAGATATGAGGAATAATATTTTATGAGTTTAAATGTTTAATATCAAATATCAAATATCAAATATAATTCAGTGATATAGTTTTTCTTTTTTCATTTTTATTCCGTGGAAAACGTTTTCATTTTTATTTGTATTGATTATACATATATATATATATCACATATTTTAATTTCTTATAATCTGCTGGCTCTTATTAATTATTTAGAGTTTTTTAATTCCTTTTTTTTTTCATTTTTATTGCCCAACCAAAATGGTAACATGTATATTTATCACCCTATATATCGTGTTCCTTGTAGGCTTGTACACAACTAATGTGAGTCATAAACATGCAGGTGAAGGAAGAGGAATCGAAATTAATTTGTTTTTGTCACTGCACATATTCTTGTCGAGAAAGAAGTGCAGAAGGAAACGCACTGTAAATTAACAAGTTCCTGAGTTTAAACTTTTATACGATTTATACAGCGGTTTTCAAGCTCCTTAATTAGCTCTGGTTCGTCTGCTGATATCCCCAAGTCCAAGGGGCTTAAAGAATTATAAAGTAAATGTAATATTGTCCTTTCTTCAATTCGTGCTCTTTCTAAGCCGGATACTTCGATCGGTGCTTTCTTTTTCTAGTTTATTTTTTAGTTTTACATGCATTCTAGCTAATCACCAGTGAAATCAAGTCGGCAAGTCGCTGCAGTGCAGCCTGCATGCATTTGCCTTGTAGGCTTCTACTACAACGTACGTATCTGATATGTGTAATCAATAATCACAAAGAGCATGACCCTTAGCTTTTCCCGTGTCAAACAACACAATATGAATGAATATCAAGTATCAACCCAAAGGGAACGGACTGATCGATGCTGCTTCTATTTTCTTTTGTGTGATTTTCGGCATAACCATCTTCTTTGGTCTCTTCTCCAAGAGTTTGAAATAATTAATTAGTATGCAAGATTAATGCCACCATGTCAAATGTAAGTACTAAGATGGAATTAATATTGTTGCCAATACTTCACGAGAAAGTACTAACGAATTAATAAACACCAATTCCTCAACTGCGTTGGTGGTCAAGTAGCAATACTTTCTCGCCATATATACAATATATCCCACTATAATGAAACAAAGTTTTATTATTATGTTAGACCGTACATTGAGTAAAGAGTCAAACCTACATTATGGTGAAACTTATTACACACATAGTGAGAAAGTATTAAATGAGTTGGTGGTTATTAATCAACCAATACTTTCTCATACTTCAAACGTACACATATCATTTCATGAAAAAGAATTGCAAATAGATGTTCATGATATACTTTTTGTATGACCATAATATTTTTTTTTACTTTTTCGGAACTTTTATATCACTAACAAATGCACGAGAAATAATCGTAGCATATGATGGTACATTTTTTTTTGTTTTGTTTTTGTGACGGGTCATTTTGCACCAAATAAATGAAGAAGGGACCCCGTTGAACATACAGGCAGGCCTCAATCCTCATGCATGTGAATCATGAGTTATACATAGCCACTGTGTTTTATACTACACATTTGAGTAGTCCAAAATCGCATCTTTCAAGCATAAAACGAGACTTTGTGCTTTGTCTACTTATGAGTTATGATGATATCCATCCTCATCATTTGCAACATCATTGAATACATATAATGAAAGAACCCCCACAATTATTAATGTACGCATCGCACAGCTCATAGAGTTGTATGCTAGTATACATTTTTTCATTTGGTACATTAATTCTAGTGTTGTAGTGGCCAAAAGATATTTTATTTTGGACCATACATAAAGCGAGGCAAGTTTCCTTTACAGGTGAATGGTGATAGTTTTAGCCTATATACAATGCTTCGCTATTCTTTTAAGAGTTGTAGAAAATATTTACTTTTACGAAATTTTGAGTACTCCATGCCCTATGCAACAATAGTCGTCATGAATGCATAAAGATTAGTGTCACGATTTTGAAGTTATAAATCAGGATGGTTGATCGGAGTATTAATAGAGACCGATGTATGATTGGAAAGGAGCGGAAAAATATCAAAGAAATAGTTCTTTCCTTAATTTTCTCGTTTCCTCTTTACTCTCAATTTTTCTCTTTGATTTGATTTTTGTTCTTTGTAACTAAGCTTTATAATCAGACTTCAATTCTGACAATTAGTTGAAGTTCACCCAATGGAAAATCGAAAGCATTGCCTTGGTTGGGAAATCCCACTGCTTAACTATCACTCCTCATTGGTCCCCTTTAAAACGACACCTCCACAACACGAGGAAAGTTTTGAGTACAAAAAAACAAATTTGTGGGCTCTCTTTCTTGGTTTCATTTGGACTTTTATCATTGTCACCTCCACATCCAAAACCAACAAGCCTGCCACGCAAATCCACCGTCTACAAATCCCCCCGTACACGCGCCTCCATCTTTTCTCTTATAAATTCTGGACATCCAAACCGACTACGCTAGCCATGCTCTAGGGCTGCACAGAAAAATCGCTGGATGTGCCATAACTGACAGGCTGTAAGGGAAAATCGGGCCTCCATCTTTTCATTACCTCAAAGTATGGACGTCGCAATCCTAATTCCTGAGAAGATAAAGCCCCACGTCATCGGTCCTCTACGCTCCGTCGAACCACAACAATTATTGCGCGTGCAAATAAAACGCTAATACAACGTGTCAGCCTTACCTTCTTTATCACCTATCCAACACGATCCTTTATCTTCTTCCATTGAAGATAAAGCCACCCTTCTTAGCTATTTCTCCTCAAGAGCCCAATAAGATATTATCCATGATTCAAGCAGAACATATATAATAATTATTTTGGAATTATTTCGCTTTCAGTCCTTCCAAATTTAGAGATTCAAACTATCAATCTCATACTCCCTAAATTTTGCACTCTCATTTGCTCTCTCTTTCTTTGTCTATACTTTAAATTCTTACTTTATTATCTTCTAATTGTCTTCGAATGGCATTATTTAAGAGTGCAACACCCAAACAATCAAATGTTTTAAAAAAAAATATGCATCATTTAAATTTATAAATATCATATGTGCATTAATATTAGCTAACGACATTTAATGGGATAAAAAACTTACTTCTTGTTATTATATGTACACATTATTACACGAAAACAATAGGCTTTATAATATTTCAATTTTAGAATTCTAATGGTATTTTTAGACAGTATTATAGTGTCACTCAATTATTATTCAATAAGTAAGTAATTATGGTGAAAAAATAAGTAAAGAATGATAATAATATAATTTTAGGTGATGGAATTACAATATTGTGTAAAATAGTTTGTATTTTCTATTATTATTCTTTTAAGAATAAGGTGAATCTGAAATCATGCAAATAGATAATAAATTTTTTATATCACTTTTGTGTGTCATTTATTGTATCATTTTATAAAATTTTAACACTGTATATATAATTATTTACTTCTTCAAGTTCACTAATAACTTGTGAGCCAATTTTATTTTTATTTAAAAAAACTTTTGCATTTATAAAGAAAGATACCAATATCCAAAACCATGCAAATATGCCATACGTTGAAATTAAAATGCATTATATTGACCAATAATCACTATACACAACGTGCTTGTTTTCTTTCTTTCTCCAATTCTACGTTGACAAGACATCAAGGACTAAGAGTGCAATTTATCCCATATTTTGTCCACTAAGGTCTGCGATTGGGACAACACCCATCAATTTTACTCTTTTTGCACTTTTTATTTATTTGGCCCCTTTTTGTGGAAACTCTTATCATTTCTTAGTTTTAACATAAATTCGTTGTGTGTGTATACAGGCTATAGCAGAAGCATCATCCAATAAAGTTTGAAGCTTTAAACATTCAAAATCATAAAAAGGATAAATTCCCACCTCTTTAACTCTATCCACTTGCCTCGATTCAAGTTCCTCAATTTTCGAATTTAGGTTTTGGAATTTAGAACGGGAAAATCATGAGGAGACAACAAGATCAACAGTCAAAGGTGTTTTATGAGCTCTCGTCTATGATCCTGAATATTTTACGATCTCCGCCGACCTCGATTGAGTTTTCCGACGACTCTCCGATTTTGACCACAGCTGGAGCATCCTCGTCGGCCGGTGGGCCGGAGATGAGGAGAAGGCAGATGGGTATGCAACAGATTACACCGGCAGGTTTTGCGTCGTTGCTCTTGGGGATATCCCTGGCTCTGATGTTGTGTGGATCGGTGACTTTCTTTATTGGGTTCATGTTGATGCCCTGGGTTCTTGGTTTGGTCATGGTTTTCTATGTCGTTGGGTTAGTTTCAAGTTTGTCTATGCTTGGACGGGCTATTCTTTGTCACACCTCTTCCCCGCCTTCTCCAAGAAAGGATTGTTCTTGTAAGATTTTCTTCTTTTATTTAACTTAATATCTGTTCTTGAGAGTGAGTAATTCTGTTAATTTGAGTGACCTTGAATTTATTTTTCTATAAATGATTTTCTTGAGGTGGATTTTATCGTAACTTAATTATACACTTCTAAACTGGGTAATTTGTTGCCTGCCACTGCCCTTAATGGATAGTTATACTTCTCTATATATATATATATATATATATATATATATATATATATTATATTCCTGTTAATAGGAAGTGTATTTTAACGAATTCTTGTTTTTTTTGGAGGTGAAAGTATCAAAACAAAGTAAATACTCTCTGAATCTCGTGTTTAAGTCAGCAAGATTATCACTTTCAGCACCGCCACAAGAAATTCCAATGAACTAGAAGCATGGATTTGCTTCTGATATCTATTATGAGTTCTCGTTTCTTAAATTTACATTCTTTGATATGATATTCGCGTGTTTTGGTCAATCTTATGTGCTGTGCGCATCAAGATAAGGATGTCTCTGTCTTTTGGTTAGTGGCTGCTACATGGTTAAATTGCAATTTATCATCACATGTATAAAATCCTCTCATGCCTATACTCTTAGAAAGCAACAGTTTTGTCTTAGAACTGGCTAATGGTTTATTTACGCTTAATGTGACTGGCCATGGAGCACGAAATACTGTTAACTACCCTGGACAGTAGAATTGAATGGTGAAGGCTTCCTTTATTGGTTTCTTTACAGATATCTTGACTTGTATTTAGACTGAATATGCCAATGCCGACAACTAGCATAATAATTTAATACTCGGGCGCCCCAAGAATTAAAAATTTGCACTTTTTTGTTGTGAAAAGAATTAAAACATAGCTTCTATATTCAAAAGTAATTGTGGTTAATCATGCAATCTTTGCGAAGAAATTTGGAAGTTTATGGTTGCCTGCGTAAGGACAATTATGTGCACCTTTATGGTTTAAATTGTCTGAGGGGCCATGCATCAATTTTGCTTGTAAGACTGTGATGTGGAAATGATATTTGGAGTCTCCAGAGTATCTCGGCTATCATATATTTTTCCTTTATGATTTAAACTAGCGGATTATTTTTCTTATATATTAATGTCAAAAATTTCATATGGATGATATTTCGTTATTAAATATACTGTTCCAAAGTGATTTTTACATATGAATTTGTTGATTTTTCTTATTTATGTTATGTCATGAAACTTGTTCTCAGTTTTCCATTTAAGTAGTTTACTGCTTGCCATTTGAAGGAGTAGTAATATAAAGCAAGCTGAGTACATACCAACTGGTCATTTGTTACAGAGTTGAAGCAGAGTAGGAGAACAAATGCTTACTTTGGCTCTATTGGAAGTGTTTGTGTTTTGCTTCGACCTGCTTTCCTGCCTTCTGCTTGTTATGAGATGCACCACAATTCTTTCCTCCCTCACCCTGAATCCTGACTCCTTGAGTTTTACCTCTAGTGAATCAATTTTGTTTGAAACATTAAAGTTACTCTTGTATTCAAGTTGTGAACTGTATCATTTCTTGTCTATGGGTACGAAAGATGTTGCATATTCTGACATTCATATATGAGAATTTTTTGTTTAATATTCTGCTGCAGCCTGGAAACTCTTGTGAGGCAGTTCATATAGTTGGAATATGCCCGGCTAGTTTGAGCAAGGGCAATTTTTCTTCTTGTTGGCTGTTGCTTTCAGCAATATAGGAGATGAAAGCTCGAAGCTTAGATGGTTTCGGACTGATTACCAATTATTGAACTCTCGATTGTATTTTAGAATCAGCATGATGATATGGCATCTTTATTTTGATGGAAAGAGCGTCGTGCAAGTAATGAAAGAAGCATATAGAAGATTTTATTATTAGGTAAAGAAGCAGGAAAATCAGTTACTGTTGTCACTTATTTTGACAACAGGGCACAGTATATTACTATTGTTTTTGTACTTTTGGATATGTAAAACCATCACTGCATTAGCCCCTGTATCTTCTACGTCTTAGATCCTTTTAGCATCAAAGGTTGGAAACAGCGAAAAGAGAAGTATACGCTTTGATATATTTCTATTATCATACTGTATTTTGGTGTCAAAGAGTCCAAAATTCTAGAATATTCACATGTTTTATGTGAAAAATGACAAAGTAAAAAAAAAGTGTTGATTTTGAATTTTTTTTGTATTGTATTTAATGTCGATTGTGTTCATTTAATTGAATATTAGTGAAAAAAGTGAAAGTAAAAATTTTCACCATACCTAGTTTTTTTACGGGTCATAACACGTATTTTTTAAAAAATTGATAAAGTAAAAAAAAGTGTTAATTTTGATTTTTTTGTACTGCTTTCTTCGCCTACTTTGATTGAGAACCTGCATTTCATTGAATATTGTCAAAAAAAGTGAAAGTTACAATTTTCCCAAAGTCTCTATTTTTCAGGGGTTATAATACGTATTTTGGTAAAAATGACAAAGTCAAAAAAACTTGTTGATTTGTACTATCTAATGAATGGTGTAAAAAAAGAGAAATTTATAAATTTTTAAAAATGATCATTTTTATGGGTTATAGCACACGTATTTTTGATTAAAATTGCAAAATTTCAAAAAGTTGCCGTTGATGGCCTTTTCGTACCGTTTTCTGTACTAATATCAAATGACGATATGCTATCTAATTAAAGGTGTAAAGAAAATGAAAAGTTAGAAATTCTTAAAAATGACCATTTTTTGGGCTATAGTACACATTTTTTTTGTCCAAAACGGCAAATTTCAAAAACTTGTCGTCAGTGGCCGTTTTCGTGCCGTTTTTTGCACTTGTATTAAATGACGATATACTATCTAATGAATAGTGTAAAAAAATAAAAATTTAGAAATTTTTTAAAACAGTCATTTTTATGTGTTATAACACGTTATTTTGGTTAAAGCGGCAAAATTTCAACAAGTAGCTGCTGGTGACCGTTTTCTTGCTGTTTTTTGCACTTATATCAAATGACGATGTGCTATCTAATGAATGATGTAAAAAAAATGAAAAGTTAGAAATCCTTAAAAAATAACTATTTTTTGTGGGTTATAACACACGTGTTTTCCCCAAAACCGCAAATTTCAAAATTGTGCCGTCGAAGACCGTTTTCGTACCTTTTTTTGCACTCATATCAAATTGCGATGTGCTATCTAATAAATGGTATAAAAAAGTGAACGTTGGAAATTTTTAAAAATGACCATTTTTTGTGGGCTATAGATTACATTTTCTTGCCCAAAATGGCAAATTTAAAAAACTTGCCGTCGGTGGCCGTTTTCGTGCTATTTTTTGCACTCCTATCAAATGACGATGTTATATCTAATAAATGGGTAAAAAAAGGAGAAATTTATGAATTTTTAAAAATGATCATTTTATGGGTTATAGCATACTTATTTTTGGTTAGAACGGCAAAATGTCAAAAAGTCGCCGTTTGTGGCCGTTTTCGTACCGTTTTCTACACTCATATTAAATGGCGATGTTCTATCTAATGAATGGTGTAAAGAAAATGAACAGTTAGAAATTTTAAAAAATGACTATTTTTGGTGGATTATAGCACACGTTTTTAACCAAAATTGCAAATTTAAAAATCGTGCCGTCGAAGGCAGTTTTCGTGCCATTTTTTTGCACTCATATCAAATTAAAATGTGCTATCTAATGAATGGTATAAAAAAAAGTGAACGTTAGAAATTTTTAAAAATGACAATTTTTTGTGGGTTATAGATCACGTTTTCTTGCCCAAAACGGCAAATTTTAAAAACTTGTCGTCGGTGGCTGTTTCTGTGCCTTTATTTTGAACTCCTATCAAATGGCAATGTACAATCTAATTAATGATTTAAAAAAATGAAAAATTTGAAATTATTAAAAATGACAATTTTTTGTGGGTTATAGCACATGTTTTTTTTGTCCAAAACGGAAAATTTCAAAAACTTGTTGTCGGGGGTGGTTTTCTTGCTGTTTTTTGCACTTGTATTGAATGAAGATGTACAATCTAATGAATAGTGAAAAAAATAAAATTTTAGATTTTTTTTTTTAAAAATGATCATTTTTATGGGTTATAGCACACATAGTTTTTGTTAAAATGGCAAAATTTTAAAAAGTTGTCATTGGTGGCCGTTTTCGTACCGTTTTCTGCACTCATATTAAATGGCGATGTGCTATATAATGAATGATGTAAAGAAAACAAAAATTTAGAAATTTTTAAAAATGACTATTTTTTTGGTTATAGCACACGTTTTTTTGCCCAAAATGGCAATTTTAAAAAACTTGTTTCAGTGGTCGTTTTCGTGCTTTTTTTGCAATCGTATTAAACGATGATGTATTATCTAATGAAAAGTGTAAAAAAAATAGAAATTTAATTTTTTTAAAAATGATCATTTTTATGGGTTATAGCACACGTATTTTTGGTTAAAGCGAGAAAATTTTAAAAAGTTGCCGTTGGCGGCCGTTTCCTTGCCATTTTTTGCACTCATATCACATGGCAATGTACTATCTAATGAATGAAGTAAAAAAAATGAAAATTTTGAAATTCTTAAAAATGACAATTTTTTGTGGGTTATAGCACACATGTTTTTGCCCAAAATGGCAAAATTTCAAAAACTTGTCGTCGGCGGCTGTTTTTGTGTCGTTTTTTGCACTCCTATCAAATGACGATGTGCTATCTAATTAATGGTGTAAAGAAAATGAAAAAATGCCGTTGGCGGCAATTTTCGTACTAATTTTGCGCTCATATTCAATGGTGATTTGCTATCTAATGAATGGTGTAAGGAAAATAAAAAGTTAGAAATTTTTAAAAATGATCATTTTGATGGGTTATAGCACACGTAATTTTGGTTACAATGGCAAAATTTTAAAAAGTTGCCGTTGGTGGCTGTTTTTGTACCATTATCTGCGCTCATATTAAAAGGCGATATGCTATCTAATGAATGGTGTAAAGAAAACGAAAAGTTAGAAATTTTTAAAAATGACTATTTTTTGTGGGTTATAGCACACGTTTTTTTTGCCCAAAATGACAAATTTCAAAAACATGTTGTCGGAGGACGTTTTCGTGCTTTTTTTGCACTCGTATTCAAAGATGATGTACTATCTAATGAATAGTGTAAAAAAATAAAAAAGTAATTTTTTTTAAAAAATGATCATTTTTATGGGTTATAGCAGACGTATTTTTAGTTAAAGCGACAAAATTTTAAAAAATTGCCGTTGGTGGCCGTTTTCGTGCCATTTTTTGCACTCATATCAAATGACAATGTGATAACTAACGAATGACATAAAAAAAATGAAAAGTTAGAAAATCTTAAAAATGGCAATTTTTTGTGGGTTATAGCACACTTGTTTTTGCTAGAAACGCAAAATTTCAAAAACTTGTCGTCGGTGGCCGTTTTCATTCCTTTTTTTGCACTTATATTAAATGGCGATATGCTATCTAATGAATAGTGTAAAGAAATTGAAAAGTAAGAAATTCTTAAAAATTACCATTTTTTGTGAGTTATATAGCACACGTTTTTTTGCCCGAAACGGCAAATTTCGAAAACTTGTCGTCGGTCATTTTCATGCCGTTTTTTGCACTCGTATTAAATAACGATGTACTATCTAATGAATAGTGTAAAAAAAAGAAATTTAGAAAATTTTTAAAACAGTTATTTTTATGGGTTATAGCACACGTATTTTTGGTGAAAGCAGCAAAATTTCAAAGAGTTGCCGTTGGTGGCCATTAGTGGCCGTTTTCGTGTTGTTTTTTGCACTTATATCAAATGACGATGTGCTACCTAATGATTGACGTAAAAAAAATTAAAAGTTAGACATTCTTAAAAATGACAATTTTTTGTGGGTTATAGCACACGTGTTTTTGCACTAAAACGGTAAAATTCAAAAACTTGTCATCGGTGGCCGTTTTCGTGCTGTTTTTTGCACTCGTATCAAATGGCAATGTGATATATAATGAATGACATTAAAAAATGAAAAGTTAGAAAATCTTAAAAATGGCAATTTTTTGTGGGTTGTAGTACACGTGTTTTTGCCCGAAACTGCAAAATTTGAAAAACTTGTCGTCGGTGGCCGTTTTCGTTCCGTTTTTTGCACTCCTATTAAATGGCGATGTGCTATCTAATGAATAGTGTAAAGAAAATGAAAAGTTAAAAATTCTTAAAAATTACCATTTTTTGTGTGTTATAGTACACGTTTTTTGCCCGAAACGGCAAATTTCAAAAATTTGTCGTCAGCCATTTTTATGCCATTTTTTGCACTCGTATTAAATAACGATGTACTATCTAATGAATAGTGTAAAAAATTAGATATTTAGAAATTTTTTAAAACAGTTATTTTTATGTGTTATAGCACACGTATTTTTGGTGAAAGCGGCAAAATTTCAAAAAGTTGCCGTTAAAGGCCGTTTTCTTGCTGTTTTTTGCACTTAAATCAAATGGTAATGTGCTACCTAATGATTGACGTAAAAAAACTTAAAATTTAGACATTCTTAAAAATGTCAATTTTTTATGGGTTATAGCACACGTGTTTTTGCACAAAACGGTAAATTTCAAAAACTTGTCGTCGTTGGCCGTTTCCGTGCTGTTTTTTACACTCGTATCAAATGGTAATGTGCTATCTAATTAATGGTGTAAAGAAAATCAAAAGTTAGAAATTCCTAAAAATGACCATTTTTTGTGGGTTATAGCACACGTTTTTTTGCCCAAAATGGCAAATTTCAAAAACTTGTCGTCGATGGCTGTTAAAGCGACAAAATTTTAAAAAGTTGCTGTTGGTGGCCGTTTTCGTGCCATTTTTTGCACTCATGTCAAATGGCAATGTGATATCTAACGAATGACATAAAAAAATGAAAAGTAAGAAAACCTTAAAAATGGCAATTTTTTGTGGGTTATAGCATACGTGTTTTTGCCCGAAACGGCAAAATTTCAAAAACTTGTCGTCGGTGGCCGTTTTCGTTCCGTTTTTTGCATTCCTATTAAATGACGATGTGCTATGTAATGAGTAGTGTAAAGAAAATGAAAAGTTAGAAATTCTTAAAAATTATCATTTTTTGTGGGTAATAACATACGTTTTTTGTCCGAAATGGTAAATTTCAAAAACTTGACGTTGGCAATTTTTATGCCTTTTTTTGCACTTGCATTAAATAACGATGTACTATCTAATGAATAGTGTAAAAAAAGGGCGAATTCCCTTTTACCCCCCTGTGGTTAGGCATAATCACCCTATCGCTACCTCGTGGTTTCAAAATACCCACATAACCTCTTCGTGCTTTTGACTAAAGTGGAAAGTGGACGGAATCTGTTAAAATTGACGGAAGTGATTTACACGCGCAGATTACTGCCCGTAATACATTATTTTTTTATTTTTATTCCAAAATTACCCTTTCCTTTTCCTTTTCTTCTCTCTTTCCTTTCTTCTTCCCTTCCTTTCTTCTCTCTTTCCTTTCTTTCTATTTCTAACTACGTTTTCAAGACCCGAAATCAAGATTCGTGCCTGGATCGTGAATCAAAACCATGGTCACACAATTTAAAAACAATGAATTTCAAAGAACCCAAATTCCTCCAATCCCACCACCATGAATCTGATCATTCGAAGAAACTGATGGACGTGGAATTGGAAGAGAACTCCGGCGACGGGAACAGCTGTAGCTTCAACAGAGAGCCCCGACGACGGGAAGAGTTGAAGAGAGATCCGACAACTTCGATCTGGACTTTTGCCGACAGATCGGGAGGGCTCTTTTGCTCGATCTGAAGAGAGCTCTGATCGGAAATTGTAACTGATCCAGTCTGAGAAAATGGGTACGAGAGTCCATGGAATCGTGGCTCTTCACTACGAACGAATGGCTCCTGCCTCTCGTCTGTATCTTCAACTTCTGAGGATAACCGAAATCAGAGAAATTAGTACAATAGGTAACTGTAATTTTTCAGTTGTTCATTGGCCCCTGACGGCTGGAGTTTGGTCAGATTGGCCTTACTTTGCTTGAATGGCTTGTACGATGTTCTGGAGGTTGATTTGCTGGCTCAATGAAGAAAACCTGGCTGTCTCGCTTTGGTGGATATTGGTGACTCGTTTGTCTTGCTGATTTGATAAATTTTTGCGAATCTTGGTTTGGTTTGAAATTTGGTCGGATTCGGTTTGCTATGGATTCAAGTTGAATCCAGTTTGCCATTGCAAAGGATTCTTCCTCTTCATTGGAAAGGAAAATAGCCGGATTTCCTTTGTAAGTTTCAGAGGGAATCGACTTCGAAAGGCTGCGAATTTGTTCTGAGAACAACGTAGTGGTGGAGTCTGTTGGCTTTGATTTGGTGTGCTGATCTTTGGGATGGATGAGGTTAATAACTTCATGAAGGTGGCTTGATGTGCATCCGATTGCTGAGCAACCGCCATAATTTTGCTGCTTCAGTACCGTGGGTTAAGGTTGTAAGATAAAATTCGGGTGATGTCTGGGTCGTCCAAAACGGCTTCATAGCTTCCGTATACTTTGGCTGATTCAAGAAAGCCATTTTCTTTGGCGAATTTTGCGGCTTTTTCGACTGAACGGCTACCGATGGCATGAAGTGTGGATAGCGGGGAGAGATTTATGGCTCGGGAAACTTTTCGGGCAATATTGGCAGTGCCCAGAATGCCAAATTTGATGGGATGATGTGCTGCCATGGATTTCTTGGCTTTTGGAATGGGAAATGGAATGATACGATTATGAATTATTTGTCAAATTTCGTGATACTGTTGGATTTGCTAATTGGTAGGACTTGAAGCTGTGAATGCACAAGTGGACCATCAACAGCTCAGAATGCCAAATTTGATTGGATGTGCAGTGATGTATTTTCTTGGCTTTTGGGATTGGGGGAAGGGAATGATAGGGCCAGAGCCGTGGACGGCGAGCTCATGGTGGCAATATAACCGTTTAGTGAGAGAAAGTGGAGATAAGATTTTCAAGTTAACAGTGGAGAAGATAAGATTTTCAGAAATTTCAATTGGACCTCAAAAATTTTATAATATCTATTTTGACCCCTCTATTTTTATACGTTGAGTGACTCCTTAATTAAATAAGGGTATTATAGTAAAATTACTCATTTCCGTCAGTTTTAACAGATTCCGTCTGCTTTCCACTTTAGTCCAAAGCACGAGGGGGTTATGTGGATATTTTGAAACCACGAGGTAGCGATAGGGTGATTATGCCTAACCACAGGGGGTAAAAGGGAATTCGCCCTAAAAAAAATAGATGTTTAGAAATTTTTTAAAATAGTTATTTTTATGGGCTATAATACATGTATTTCTGGTGAAAACGGCAAAATTTCAAAAAGTTGCCGTTGGTGGCCGTTTTCGTGCTGTTTTTTGCACTTATATCAAATAGCAATGTGCTACCTAATGATTGACGTAAAAAAAATTAAAAGTTAGACATTCTTAAAAATGACAATTTTTTATTGGTTATAGCACACTTGTTTTTGCCCGAAACGGTAAATTTAAAAAACTTGTCGTCATTGGCCATTTCCGTGCTTTTTTTGCACTCGTCTTAAATGGTAATGTGCTATCTAATTAATGGTGTAAAGAAAATAAAAAGTTAGAAATTTTTAAAAATGACATTTTTTGTGGGTTATAGCACACGTTTTTTTTTCCAAAATCGCAAATTTCAAAAACTTGTCATCGGTGGCCGTTAAAGAGACAAAATTTTAAAAAGTTGCCGTTGGTGGCCGTTTTCGTGCCATTTTTTGCACTCATATCAAATGGCAATGTGATATATAACGAATGACATAAAAAAATGAAAAGTTAGAAAATCTTAAAAATGGCAATTTTTTGGTGGTTATAGCACACGTGTTTTTTCCCGAAACGGCAAAATTTCAAAAACTTGTCGTCGGTGGCCGTTTTCGTTCCCTTTTTTGCACTCCTATTAAATGGCGATATGCTATCTAATGAGTAGTGTAAAGAAAATGAAAAGTTAGAAATTCTAAAAAATTACCATTTTTTGTGGGTTATAGCACACGTTTTTTTGCCCGAAATGGCAAATTTCGAAAACATTTCGTCGGCCATTTTTATGCGGTTTTTTGCACTCGTATTAAATAACGATGTACTATATAATGAAGAGTGTAAAAAATTAGATATTTAGAAATTTTTTAAAACAGTTATTTTTATGGGTTATAGCACACGTATTTTTGGTGAAAGCGGCAAAATTTCAAAAAGTTGCCGTTAGTGGCCGTTTTCTTGCTGTTTTTTGCACTTATATCAAATGGCAATGTGCTACCAAATGATTGATGTAAAAAAAAATTAAAAGTAAGACATTTTTAAAAATGACAATTTTTTGTGGGTCATAGCACGCATGTTTTTGCCTGAAACGGAAAATTTAAAAAACTTATCGTCGGTGGCTGTTTTCGTGCTGTTTTTTGCACTCGTATCAAATGGTAATGTGCTATCTAACTAATGGTGTAAACAAAATCAAAAAATAGAAATTCTTAAAAATGACCATTTTTTGTGGGTTATAGCACACGTTTTTTTGCCCGAAATGGCAAATTTCAAAAACTTGTAGTTGGTGGCCGTTTTCGTGCCTTTTTTGCACTCGTATTAAATGACTGTATTTCTTGTCCTCGGTGGCCGTTTTCATGCTTTTTTGCACTCGTATTAAACGATAATGTACTACCTAATGAATACTGTAAAAAAATAGAAACGTAATTTTTAGAAAAAATGATCATTTTTATGAGTTATAGCACACGTATTTTTTTGTTAAAGAGTTAAAATTTTAAAAAGTTGCCGTTGGTTGCCATTTTCGTGCCATTTTTTGCACTAATGTCAAATGGCAATGTGATATCTAACGAATGACATAAAAAAAATTAAAAGTTAGAAAACCTTAAAAATGGCAATTTTTTGTGGGTTATAGCATACATGTTTTTGCCCGAAACGGCAAAATTTTAAAAACTTGTCGTCGGTGGCCGTTTTAGTTTCGTTTTTTGCATTTCTATTAAATGGTGATGTTCTATCTAATGAGTAGTGTAAGGAAAATGAAAAGTTAGAAATTCTAAAAAATTACCATTTTTTGTGGGTTATAGCACACGTTTTTTTGCCCGAAACGGCAAATTTCAAAAACTTGTCGTCGGCCATTTTTATGCTGTTTTTTGCACTCGTATTAAATAACGATGTACTATATAATGAAGAGTGTAAAAAATTAGATATTTAGAAATTTTTTAAAACAGTTATTTTTATGGGTTATAACACACGTATTTTTGGTGAAAGCGGCAAAATTTCAAAAAGTTGCCGTTAGTGGCCGTTTTCTTGCTGTTTTTTGCACTTATATCAAATGGCAATGTGCTACCAAATGATTGACGTAAAAAAAAATTAAAATTTAGACATTTTTAAAAATGACAATTTTTTGTAGGTCATAGCACGCGTGTTTTTGCCCGAAACGGTAAATTTAAAAAACTTGTCGTCGGTGGCTGTTTTCGTGCTGTTTTTTGCACTCGTATCAAATCGTAATGTGCTATCTAACTAATGGTGTAAACAAAATCAAAAAATAGAAATTCTTAAAAATGACCATTTTTTGTGGGTTATAGCACACGTTTTTTTGCCCGAAATGGCAAATTTCAAAAACTTGTCGTTGGTGGCCGTTTTCGTGCCTTTTTTGCACTCGTATTAAATGACTGTATTTCTTGTCCTCGGTGGCCGTTTTCGTGTTTTTTTGCACTCGTATTAAACGATAATGTACTACCTAATGAATACTGTAAAAAAATAGAAACGTAATTTTTAGAAAAAATGATCATTTTTATGAGTTATAGCACAAGTATTTTTTTGTTAAAGAGTTAAAATTTTAAAAAGTTGCCGTTGGTGGCCATTTTCGTGCCATTTTTTGCACTAATGTCAAATGGCAATGTGATATCTAACTAATGACATAAAAAAATGACAAGTTAGAAAATCTTAAAAATGGCAATTTTTTGTGGGTTATAGCATACGTGTTTTTGCCCGAAACGGCAAAATTTCAAAAACTTGTCGTCGGTGGCCGTTTTCGTTTCGTTTTTTGCATTTCTATTAAATGGAGATGTTCTATCTAATGAGTAGTGTAAAGAAAATGAAAAGTTAGAAATTCTAAAAAATTACCATTTTTTGGGGTAATAGCACACGTTTTTTTGCCAGAAACGGCAAATTTCAAAAACTTGTCGTCGGCCATTTTTATGCCTTTTTTACACTCGTATTAAATGACGATCTACTATCTAATGAATAGTGTAAAAAATAGATGTTTTGAAAATTTTTAAAACAGTTATATTTACGGGCTATAGCACACGTATTTTTTGTGAAAGCGGAAAAATTTCAAAAAGTTGCCGTTGGTGGCCGTTTTCGTGCTGTTTTTTGCACTTATATCAAATGGCAATGTGCTACCTAATGATTGACGTAAAAACAATTAAAAGTTAGACATTCTTAAAAATGACAATTTTTACGGGTTATAGCACAAGTGTTTTTGCCCAAAACGGTAAATTTCAAAAACTTGTCGTCGTTGGCCGTTTCCGTGCTGTTTTTTGCAATCGTCTCAAACGGTAATGTGCTATCTAATTAATTGTGTAAAGAAAATCAAAAGTTAGAAATTCTAAAATATGATCATTTTTATGGTTTATAGGCACACGTATTTTTGGTTAAAGCGTTAAAATTTTAAAAAGTTGCCGTTAGTGGCCGTTTTCGTGCCATTTTTTTGCACTCACATTAAATGGCAATGTGATATCTAACGAATGACTTAAAACAATGGAAAGTTAGAAAATCTTAAAAATGGAAATTTTTGGTGGGTTATAGCACATGCGTTTTGTCCCAAAACGGTAAATTTCAAAAACTTGTCGTCGTTGGCCGTTTTCGTGCTTTTTTTGCACTAGTATCAAATGGAAATGTGCTATCTAATTAATGGTGTAAAGAAAATCAAAAGTTATAAATTCTTAAAAATGACCATTTTTTCGTGGGTTATAGCACACGTTTTTTTCCCAAAATGGCAAATTTCAAAAACTTGTCGTCGGTGGCCGTTAAAGCGACAAAATTTTAAAAAGTTGCCTTAGGTGGCCGTTTTCGTGCCATTTTTTGCACTCATGTCAAATGGAAATGTGATATATTACGAATGACATAAAAAAATGAAAAGTTAGAAAACCTTAAAAATGGCAATTTTTGTGGGTTATAGCACACGTGTTTTTGCCCGAAACGGCAAAATTTCAAAAACTTGTCGTCGGTTGCCGTTTTCGTTCCGTTTCTTGCACTCCTATTAAATGGCGATGTGCTATCTAATGAGTAGTGTAAAGAAAATGAAAAGCTAGAAATTATTAAAAATTACCATTTTTTGTGGGTTATAGCACACGTTTTTTTTGCCCAAAACGGCAAATTTCAAAAACTTGTCGTCGACCATTTTTATGCCTTTTTTTGCACTCGTATTAAATAACGATGTGCTAGCTAATGAATAGTGTAAAAAATTAGATATTTAGAATTTTTTTAAAAAAGTTATTTTTATGGGTTATAGCAAACGTATTTTGGTGAAAGCGGCAAAATTTCAAAAAATTGCCGTTGGTGGCCGTTGTCGTGCTGTTTCTTGCACTTATATCAAATGGCAATGTGCTACCTAATGATTGATATAAAAAATTAAAAGTTAGACATTCTTAAAAATGACAATTTTTTGTGGGTTATAGCACACGTGTTTTTTCCCAAAACGGTAAATTTCTAAAACTTGTCGTCGTTGGCCATTTTCGTGCAAATTTTTGCACTCGTATAAAAAATTTCAAAAAGTTGTCGTCGGTGGCCATTCTCGTTCCATTTTTTGCACTCCTATTAAATGGGGATGTCTTATCTAATAAATAGTGTAAAGTAAATGAAATGTTAGAAATTCTTTAAAATTATCATTTTTGTGGGTTATAGCACACGTTTTTTTGCCGAAACGGCAAATTTCAAAAACTTGTCGTCGGCCATTTTCATGCCCTTTTTTGCACACGTATTAAATAACGATGTTATATCTAACGAATAGTGTAAAAAAATAGAAATTTAGAAAATTTATAAAACAGTTATTTTTATTGGTTATACCACATGTATTTTTGGTTAAAGCGGCAAAATTTCAAAAAGTTGCCGTCGGTGGCTGTTTTCGTGCTGTTTTTTGCACTCGTATCAAATGGTAATGTGCTATCTAATTAATGGTGTAAACAAAATCAAAAGATAGAAATTCTTAAAAATAACTATTTTTTGTGGGTTTTAACATACATGTTTTTGGCCGAAATGGCAAATTTCAAAAACTTGTCGTTGGTGGTCGTTTTCGTGCCTTTTTTGCCCTCGTATTAAATGACGATGTATTATCTATTGAACGGTGTAAAAAAAGGAGAAATTTATGAATTTCTAAAAAAGATCATTTTTATGGGTTATAACACACGTATTTTCGGTTAAAACGGTAAAATTTCAAAAAATTGCCGTTGGTGGCAATTCTCGTACCATTTTTGGCACTCATATTCAATGGTGACGTACTATCTAATGAATGGTGTAAGGAAAACGAAAAGTTATAAATTTTTAAAAATGACTATTTTTTGTGGGTAGCACACGTTTTTTGCCTGAAATGGCAAATTTCAAAAACTTGTCGTCAGTGGCCGTTTTGGTGCTTTTTTTGCACTCGTATAAAACGATAAGGTGCTATCTAATGAATAGTGTAAAAAAATAGAAACGTAAATTTTTTAAAAAATGATCATTTTTATGGGTTATAACACACGTATTTTTGGTTAAAAGGGACAAAATTTTAAAAAGTTGACGCTAGTGGCTGTTTTCGTGCCATTTTCTGCACTCATATGACAGGTGTTGTCGCTACCCTGCAATTTTACCCAAAATCACTTAAAGAATGTAGGAGTGGTAAGTGGGATCGTATCCAACAGGGAGAGGGTTGTTATCAAGGTATGAGTGAGTGATAGTAACAGAAACAGGTGTAGACTCTAAACAGATGCAAGTGGTTAAAACAATCAGAGAGGGGATTGGTGTTGCCTTGAGGGGGGCTGATGCTTCCTAGAAATTTCCTTCCTTCACGGGAAGAATGGCACGTGTCTGCTTAAGCTTCCTGGAAGTTTCCTCCTTATGCGAGGTGAGTGCCACGTATTCTGCCAAATGACGTTCAACCAAAGCAGTGAGGTCAACTGATAAAAGTTTTAGTGCACAATTAATCAAACAGTTGGTGCGCTCAACCAGTTTGTGCATGCTTGGTTTAAATATGCCTGTGCGAGTGTGGTGGGAGCATGAGCGTGGTACTAGGTGCGTAGATGCAAGGATAAGAAACATGTACAAGTGCGCGGGTGAGAAAGTGTAAATGAAATGTGCATGTGTGCGAGTGAGGGTGCGGGCGCACAGGCGCCCGCGTGTGTGCATGCGTGAGCGTGCTGCGCCCGTACAGTGTGCGAGTGTGTGGCCTGTGCGGGCGCATAGGCGCCCGCACAGGTGTGTGCATGTGTGTGCTGTGCAGGTGTGTGTGTGCGTGGCCTGTGCTGGCGCAAAGGCGCCCGCACAGGTCAGTGTGTGTGTGAGTGTGCGGGCGCAAGGCACCCGCATGTGCATAATTGATCAAAATAATACAACTTTCACTGCACTTAGCCATTTCTCACCATTTCACTGTATTGTAACAATTCAACACACACTTGTTCATCTATCATCATTTTCATGCAAAGTTTACACAAAAGATCGAACAAGTGAAGCAAATAAGTCGGCACTAAACCCGACTTATCACCATATCAAATGGCAATGTGATATCTATCGAATGACCTAAAAAAATGAAAAGTTAGAAAATCTTAAAAATGGAAATTTTTTGTGGGTAGCACACGTGTGTTTGCCCGAAACGGAAAAGTTTCAAAAACATGTTGTCGGTGGCCGTTTTCATTCCGTTTTTTGCATTCCTACTAAATGGGGATGTGCTATCTAATGATTGGTGTAAGGAAATTGAAAAGTTAGAAATTCTTAAAAATTACCATTTTTTGTGGGTAATAGCACACGTTCTTTTGCCCGAAATGGCATATTTCAAAAACTTGTCGTTGGTTATTTTTATGCCTATTTTTGCACTTGTATTAAATAACAATGTACTATCTAATGAATAGTGTAAAAAAATAGATGTTTAGAAATTTTTGAAAACAGTTATTTTTATGGGCTAAAGCACACGTATTTTTGGTGAAAGCGGCAAAATTTTAAGAAGTTGCCGTTGGTGGCCGTTTTCGTGCTGTTTTTTGCACTTATATCGAACGGCAATGTGCTACCTAATGATTGACGTGAAAAAAATTAAAAGTTAGACAT
Organism: Ophiorrhiza pumila; assembly: GCA_016586305.1. Taxonomy (NCBI): domain Eukaryota; kingdom Viridiplantae; phylum Streptophyta; class Magnoliopsida; order Gentianales; family Rubiaceae; genus Ophiorrhiza; species Ophiorrhiza pumila. The sequence continues at coordinate 39,820,935 of BLIW01000011.1, read as the reverse complement.
TCTTAAAAATGACAATTTCATATGGGTTATAGCACATGTTTTCTCTCAAAACGGAAAATTTCAAAAATTGTCGTCGTTGGTCGTTTTCGTGCTGTTTTTTGCACTCGTATCAAATAGTAATGTGCTATCAAATTAATGGTGTAAAGAAAATCAAAGGTTAGAAATTCTTTAAAATGGCCATTTTTTGTGGGTTATATCACACGTTTTTTTGCCCAAAATGGCAAATTTCAAAAACTTGTCGTCGGTGGCCGTTAAAGCGACAAAATTTTAAAAAGTTGCCGTTGGTGGCCGTTCTCGTGCCATTTTTTGCACTCATGTCAAATGGCAATTTAATATCAAACGAATGACATAAAAAAATGAAAAGTTAGAAAACCTTAAAAATGGCAATTTTTTGTGGGTTATAGCACACGTGTTTTTTTCCGAAACGGCAAAATTTCAAAAACTTGTTGTCGGTGGCCATTTTCATTCCGTTTTTTGCATTCCTATTAAATGGCGATGTGCTATCTAATGATTGGTGTAAAGAAATTGAAAAGTTAGAAATTCTTAAAAATTACCATTTTTTGTGGGTAATAGCACACGTTCTTTTGCCCGAAATGGCATATTTCAAAAACTTGTCGTTGGTTATTTTTATGCCTATTTTTGCACTTGTATTAAATAACAATGTACTATCTAATGAATAGTGTAAAAAAATAGATGTTTAGAAATTTTTGAAAACAGTTATTTTAATGGGCTAAAGCACACGTATTTTTGGTGAAAGCGGCAAAATTTCAAAAAGTTGCCGTGGCTGGCCGTTTTCTTGCTGTTTTTTGCACTTATATGAAACAGCAATGTGCTTCCTAATGATTGACGTGAAATAAATTAAAAGTTACACTTTCTTAAAAATGAAAATTTTTTATGGGATATAACACACGTGTTTTTTCCCAAAACGGTAAATTTCAAAAACTTGTCGTCGTTGGCCGTTTTCGTGCTGTTTCTTGCACTCATATCAAAAGGTAATGTGCTATCTAATTAATGGTGTAAGAAAATCAAAAGTTATAAATTTTTAAAAATGACCATTTTTTGTGGGTTATAGCACACGTTTTTTTCCCAATATGGTAAATTTCAAAACCTTGTCGTCGGTAGCCGTTAAAGCGACAAAATCTTAAAAAGTTGCCGTTAGTGGCCGATTTTGTGCCATTTTTTGCACTCATAACAAATGGCAATGTGATATCTAAGGAATGACTTAAAAAAATGGAAAGTTAGAAAATCTTAAAAATGGAAATTTTTTGTGGGTTATAGCACATGTTTTCTCTCAAAACGGAAAATTTCAAAACTTGTCGTCATTGGTCGTTTTCGTGCTGTTTTTTACACTCGTATCAAATGGTAATGTGCTATCAAATTAATGGTGTAAAGAAAATCAAAGGTTAGAAATTTTTAAAAATGGCCATTTTTTGTGGGTTATAGCACACGTTTTTTTGCCCAAAATGGCAAATTTCAAAAACTTGTCGTCGGTGGCCGTTAAAGCGACAAAATTTTAAAAAGTTGCCGTTGGTGGCCGTTTTCGTGCCATTTTTTGGACTCATGTCAAATGGCAATGTAATATCAAACGAATGACATAAAAAAATGAAAAGTTAGTAAACCTTAAAAATGGCAATTTTTTGTGGGTTATAGCACACGTGTTTTTTTCCGAAACGGCAAAATGTCAAAAACCTGTTGTGGGTGGCCATTTTCATTCCCTTTTTTGCATTCCTATTAAATGGAGATGTGCTATCTAATGATTGGTGTAAAGAAATTGAAAAGTTAGAAATTCTTAAAAATTACCATTTTTTGTGGGTAATAGCACACGTTCTTTTGCCCGAAATGGCATATTTCAAAAACTTGTCGTTGGTTATTTTTATGCCTATTTTTGCACTTGTATTAAATAACAATGAACTATATAATGAATAGTGTAAAAAATAGATGTTTTTTTTGAAAACAGTTATTTTAATGGGCTAAAGCACACGTATTTTTGGTGAAAGCGGCAAAATTTCAAAAAGTTGCCGTGGGTGGCCGTTTTCTTGCTGTTTTTTGCACTTATATCAAACGGCAATGTGCTTCCTAATGATTGACGTGAAAAAAATTAAAAGTTACACATTCTTAAAAATGACAATTTTTTATGGGTTATAACACACGTGTTTTTTTTCAAAACGGTAAATTTCAAAAACTTGTCGTCGTTGGCCGTTTTCATGCTGTTTTTTGCACTCGTATCAAAAGGTAATGTGCTATATAATTAATGGTGTAAGAAAATCAAAAGTTAGAAATTTTTAAAAATGACCATTTTTTGTGGGTTATAACACACGTTTTTTCCCAATATGGCAAATTTCAAAACCTTGTCGTCGGTAGCCGTTAAAGCGACAAAATTTCAAAATGTTGCCGTTGGTGGCCGTTTTCGTGCTGTTTTTTGCACTTATATCAAAAAACAATGTGCTACCTAATGATTGACGTGAAAAAAATTAAAAGTTAGACATTCTTAAAAATGACATTTTTTATGGGTTATAGCACACGTGTTTTTTCCCAAAACGGTAAATTTCAAAAACTTGTCGTCGTTGCCAGTTTCCTTGCTGTTTTTTGCACTCGTATCAAATGGTAATATGCTATCTAATTAATGGTGTAAAGAAAATCAAAAGTTAGAAATTCTTAAAAATGACCATTTTTTGTGGGTTATAGCACACATTTTTTTGCCCAAACTGGCAAATTTCAAAAACTTGTTGTCGGTGGCCGTTGAAGCGGCAAAATTTTAAAAAATTGCCGTTTGTGGCCTTTTTCGTGCCATTTTTTGCACTCATGTTAAATGGCAATGTAATATCTAACGATTGACATAAAAAAATGAAAAGTTAGAAAACCTTAAAAATGGCAATTTTTTGTGGGTTATAGCACACGTGTTTTTTTCCGAAATGGCAAAATTTCAAAAACTTGTTGTGGGTGGCCGTTTTCATTCCGTTTTTTGCATTCCTATTAAATGAAGATGTGCTATCTAATGATTGGTGTAAAGAAATTGAAAAGTTAGAAATTCTTAAAAATTACCATTTTTTGTGTGTAATAGCACACGTTCTTTTGCCCGAAATGGCATATTTCAAAAACTTGTCGTTGGTTATTTTTATGCCTATTTTTGCACTTGTATTAAATAACAATGTACTATCTAATGAATAGTGTAAAAAAATAGATGTTTAGAAATTTTTGAAAACAGTTATTTTAATGGGCTAAAGCACACGTATTTTTGGTGAAAGCGGCAAAATTTCAAAAAGTTGCCGTGGGTGGCCGTTTTCTTGCTGTTTTTTGCACTTATATCAAACAGCAATGTGCTTCCTAATGATTGACGTGAAAAAAATTAAAAGTTACACATTCTTAAAAATGACAATTTTTTATGGGTTATAACACACGTGTTTTTCCCAAAACGGTAAATTTCAAAAACTTGTCGTCGTTGGCCATTTTCGTGCTGTTTTTTGCACTCGTATCAAAAGGTAATGTGCTATATAATTAATGGTGTAAGAAAATCAAAAGTTATAAATTTTTAAAAATGACCATTTTTTGTGGGTTATAACACACGTTTTTTCCCAATATGGCAAATTTCAAAACCTTGTCGTCGGTAGCCGTTAAAGCGACAAAATCTTAAAAAGTTGTCGTTAGTGGCCGATTTTGTGCCATGTTTTGCACTCATAACAATTGGCAATGTAATATCTAACGAATGACTTAAAAAAATGGAAAGTTAGAAAATCTTAAAAATGGAAATTTTTTGTGGGTTATAGCACATGTTTTCTTCCAAAACGGAAAATTTCAAAATCTTGTCGTCGTTGGTCGTTTTCGTGCTGTTTTTGCACTCGTATCAAATGGTAACGTGCTATTTAATTAATGGTGTAAAGATAATCAAAAGTTAGAAATTCTTAAAAATGATCATTTTTGTGGGTTATAGCAGACGTTTTTTTGCCCAAAATGGCAAATTTCAAAAACTTGTCGTCGGTGGCCGTTAAAGCGACAAAATTTTAAAAATTTCCCATTGGTGGCCGTTTTCGTACCATTTTTTGCACTCATGTAAAATGGCAATGTATTATCTAACGAATGACATAAAAAAATGAAAAGTTAGAAATCCTTAAAAATGGCAATTTTTTGTGGGTTATAGCACGCGTGTTTTTGCCCAAAACGGTAAAATTTCAAAAAATTGTCGTCAGTGGCCGTTTTCGTTCCATTTCTTGCACTCCTATCAAATGGTGATGTGCTATCTAATGACTAGTGTAAAGAAAATGAAAAGTTAGAAACTCTTAAAAATTACCATTTTTTGTTGGCTATAGCACACGTTTTTTTGCCCGAAACTGTAAATTTCAAAAAATTGTCGTCGTTGGCCATTTCCGTGCTGTTTTTTGCACTCTTATCAAATGGTAATGTGCTATCTTATTAATGGTGTAAGAAAATCAAAAGTTAGAAATTTTTAAAAATGACCATTTTTTGTGGGTTATAGCACACGTTCTTTCCCAATATGGCAAATTTCAAAAACTTGTCGTCGGTAGCTGTTAAAGCGACAAAATTTTAAAAAGTTGCCGTTGGTGGCTGTTTTCATGCCATTTTTTGCAATCATGTCAAATGGAAATGTAATATCTAAAGAATGACATAAAAAAAATGAAAAGTTAGAAAACCTTAAAAATGGCAATTTTTTGTGGGTTATAGCACAAGTGTTTTTTTCCGAAACGGCAAAATTTCAAAAACTTGTTGTCGGTGGCCGTTTTCATTCCGTTTTTTGCATTCCTATTAAATGGCGATGTGCTATCTAATGATTGGTGTAAAGAAAATGAAAAGTTAGAAATTCTTAAAAATTACCATTTTTTGTGGGTAATAGCACACGTTTTTTTGCCCGAAATGGCAAATTTAAAAACTTGTCGTTGGTTATTTTTTATGCCTATTTTTGCACTTGTATTAAATAACAATGTACTATCTAATGAATAGTGTAAAAAAAATAGATGTTTAGAAATTTTTGAAAACAGTTATTTTTATGGGCTAAAGCACACGTATTTTTGGTGAAAGCGGCAAAATTTTAAAAAGTTGCCGTTGGTTGCCGTTTTCGTGCTGTTTTTTGCACTTATATCGAACGGCAATGTGCTACCTAATGATTGACGTGAAAAAATTAAAAGTTAGACATTCTTAAAAATGACAATTTTTTATGGGTTATAGCACACGCGTTTTTTCCCAAAACGGTAAATTTCAAAAACTTGTAGTCGTTGGCAGTTTCCGTGCTGTTTTTTGCACTCGTATCAAATGGTAATATGCCATCTAATTAATGGTGTAAAGAAACTCAAAAGTTAGATATTCTTAAAAATGACCATTTTTTGTGTGTTATAACACACGTATTTTTGCCCAAAATGGCAAATTTCAAAAACTTGTCGTCGGTAGCCGTTAAAGCGACAAAATCTTAAAAAGTTGCTTTGGCGTCCGTTTTCGTGCTGTTTTTTGCACTTATATCAAACAGCAATGTGCTACCTAATGATTGACGTGAAAAAAATTAAAAGTTGACATTGTTAAAAATGACAATTTTTTATGGGTTATAGCATACGCGTTTTTTCGCAAAACGGTAAATTTCAAAAACTTGTTGTCGTTGGCCATTTCCGTGCTGTTTATTGCACTCGTATCAAATGGTAATGTGCTATCTAATTAATGGTGTAAAGAAAATCAAAAGTTAGAAATTCTTAAAAATGACCATTTTTTGTGGTTTATAGCACACGTTTTTTTGCCCAAAATGCCAAGTTTCAAAAACTTGTTGTCCGTGGCCGTTAAAGCGACAAAATTTTAAAAAGTTGCCGTAGGTGGCCGTTTTCGTGCCATTTTTTGCACTCATGTCAAATGGCAATGTAATATCTAACGAATGACATAAAAAAATGAAAAGTTAGAAAACCTTAAAAATGGCAATTTTTGGTGGGGTTATAGAACCCGTGTTTTTGCCCGAAACGGCAAAATTTTAAAAACTTGTTGTCGGTGGCCGTTTTCATTCCGTTTTTTGCATTCCTTTTAAATGGCGATGTGCTATCTAATGATTGGTGTAAAGAAAATGAAAAGTTAGAAATTCTTAAAAATTACCATTTTTTGTGGGTAATAGCACACGTTTTTTTGCTCGATATGGAAAATTTCAAAAACTTGTCGTTGGTTATTTTTATGCCTATTTTTGCTCTTGTATTAAATAACAATGTACTATCTAATGAATTGTGTAAAAAAAATAGATGTTTAGAAATTTTTGAAAACAGTTATTTTTATGGGCTAAAGCACACGTATTTTTGGTGAAAGCGGCTAAATTTTAAAAAGTTGACGTTGGTGGCCGTTTTCGTGCTGTTTTTTGCACTTATATCAAACAGCAATGTGCTACCTAATGATTGACGAGAAAAAAATTAAAAGTTAGACATTCTTAGAAATGGCAATTTTTTATGGGTTATAGCACACGCGTTTTTTCCCAAAACGGTAAATTTCAAAAACTTGTCGTCGTTGGCCGTTTCCGTGCTGTTTATTGCACTCGTATCAAATGGTAATGTGCTATCAAATTAATGGTGTAAAGAAAATCAAAGGTTAGAAATTTTTAAAAATGGCCATTTTTTGTGGGTTATATCACACGTTTTTTTGCCCAAAATGGCAAATTTCAAAAACTTGTCGTCGGTGGCCGTTAAAGCGACAAAATTTTAAAAAGTTGCCGTTGGTGGCCGTTTTCGTGCCATTTTTTGCACTCATATCAAATGGCAATGTAATATCAAACGAATGACATAAAAAAATAAAAAGTTAGAAAACCTTAAAAATGGCAATTTTTTGTGAGTTATAGCACACGTGTTTTTTTTCAAAACGGCAAAATTTCAAAAACTTGTTGTCGGTGGCCGTTTTCATTCCGTTTTTTGCATTCCTATTAAATGGAGATGTGCTATCTAATGATTGGTGTAAAGAAATTGAAAAGTTAGAAATTCTTAAAAATTACCATTTTTTGTGGGTAATAGCACACGTTTTTTTGCCCGAAATGGCATATTTCAAAAACTTGTCGTTGGTTATTTTTATGCCTATTTTTGCACTTGTATTAAATAATAATGTACTATCTAATGAATGGTATAAAAAAATAGATGTTTAGAAATTTTTGAAAACAGTTATTTTAATTGGTTAAAGCACACGTATTTTTGGTGAAAGCGGCAAAATTTCAAAAAGTTGCCGTTGGTGGCCGTTTTCGTGCTGTTTTTTGCACTTATATCAAACAGCAATGTGCTTCCTAATGATTGACGTGAAAAAAATTAAAAGTTACACATTCTTAAAAATGACAATTTTTTAAGGGTTATAGCAAACGTGTTTTTTCCCAAAACGGTAAATTTCAAAAACTTGTCGTCGTTGGCCGTTTTCGTGCTATTTTTTGCACTCGTATCAAATGGTAATGTGCCATCTAATTAATGGTGTAAGAAAATCAAAAGTTAGAAAATTTTAAAAATGACCATTTTTTGTGGGTTATAGCACACGTTTTTTTGCCCAAAATGGCAAATTTCAAAAACTAGTCGTCGGCAGCCGTTAAAGCGACAAAATTTTAAAAAGTTGCCGTTGGTGGCCATTTTCGTGCCATTTTTTGCACTCATGTCAAATGGCAATGTAATATCTAACGAATGACATAAAAAAATGAAAAGTTAGAAAACCTTAAAAATGGCAATTTTTTAGGGGATATATCACACACGTGTTTTTGCCCGAAACGGCAAAATTTCAAAAACTTGTTGTCGGTGGCCGTTTTCATTCCGTTTTTTGCATTACAATTAAATGGCGATGTGCTATCTAATGATTGGTGTAAAGAAAATGAAAAGTTAGAAATTCTTAAAAATTACCATTTTTTGTGGGTAATAGCACACGTTTTTTTGCCCGAAAAGGCAAATTAAAAAAACTTGTCGTTGGTTATTTTTTTGCCTATTTTTGCACTTGTATTAAATAACAATGTACTATCTAATGAATAATGTAAAAAAATAGATGTTTAGAAATTTTTGAAAACAGTTATTTTAATGGTCTAAAGCACACGTATTTTTGGTGAAAGCGGCAAAATTTCAAAAAGTTGCCGTTGGTGGCCGTTTTCGTGTTGTTTTTTGCACTTATATCAAACAGCAATGTGCTTCCTAATGATTGACGTTAAAAAAATTAAAAGTTACACATTCTTAAAAATGACAATTTTTTATGGGTTATAGCACACGTGTTTTTTCCCAAAACGGTAAATTTCAAAAACTTGTCGTCGTTGGCCGTTTCCGTGCTGTTTTTTGCACTCGTATCAAATGGTAATATGCTATCTAATTAATGGTGTTAGAAAATCAAAAGTTAGAAAATTCTTAAAAATGACAATTTTTTGTGGGTAATAGCACACGTTTTTTCCCAATATGGCAAATTTCAAAAACTGGTCGTCGGTAGACGTTAAAACGACAAAATCTTAAAAAGTTGCCGTTAGTGGCCGATTTTGTGCCATTTTTTGCACTCATAACAAATGACAATGTGATATCTAATGAATGACTTAGAAAAATGGAAAGTTAGAAAATCTTAAAAATGGAAATTTTTTGTGGGTTATAGCATATGTTTTCTCCCAAAACGGAAAATTTCAAAAACTTGTCGTCGTTGGTCGTTTTCGTGCTGTTTTTTGCACTCGTATCAAATCGTATTGTGCTATCTAATTAATGGTGTAAAGAAAATCAAAAGTTAGAAATTTTTAAAAATGCCCATTTTTGGGGGTTATAGCACATGTTTTTTTCCCAATATGGCAAATTTCAAAAACTTGTCGTCGGTAGCCGTTAAAGCGACAAAATTTCAAAAAGTTGCCGTTGGTGGCCGTTTTCGTGCTGTTTTTTGCACTTATATCAAACAACAATGTGCTACCTAATGATTGACGTGAAAAAAATTAAAAGTTAGACATTCTTAAAAATGACATTTTTTATGGGTTATAGCACACGTGTTTTTTCCCAAAACGGTAAATTTCAAAAACTTGTCGTCGTTGCCAGTTTCCTTGCTGTTTTTTGCACTCGTATCAAATGGTAATATGCTATCTAATTAATGGTGTAAAGAAAATCAAAAGTTAGAAATTCTTAAAAATGAGCATTTTTTGTGGGTTATAGCACACGTTTTTTTGCCCAAACTGGCAAATTTCAAAAACTTGTCGTCGGTGGCCGTTGAAGCGGCAAAATTTTAAAAAGTTGCTGTTGGTGGCCGTTTTCGTGCCATTTTTTGCACTCATGTTAAATGGCAATGTAATATCTAACGATTGACATAAAAAAATGAAAAGTTATAAAACCTTAAAAATGGCAATTTTTTGTGGGTTATAGCACACGTGTTTTTTTTCGAAATGGCAAAATTTCAAAAACCTGTTGTCGGTGGCCGTTTTCATTCAGTTTTTTGCATTCCAATTAAATGGCGATGTGATATCTAATGATTGGTGTAAAGAAATTGAAAAGTTAGAAATTCTTAAAAATTACCATTTTTTGTGGGTAATAGCACACGTTTTTTTGCCCGAAATGGCATATTTCAAAAATTTGTCGTTGGTTATTTTTATGCCTATTTTTGCACTTCTATTAAATAACAATGTACTATCTAATGAATAGTGTTAAAAAAATAGATGTTTAGAAATTTTTGAAAACAGTTATTTTAATGGGCTAAAGCACACATATTTTTGGTGAAAGCGGCTAAATTTCATAAAGTTGCCGTTGGAGGCCGTTTTCGTGCTGTTTTTTGCACTTATATCAAACAGCAATGTGCTTCCTAATGATTGACGTGAAAAAAATTAAAAGTTACACATTCTTAAAAATGACAATTTTTTATGGGTAGCACACGTGTTTTTTTCCCAAAACGGTAAATTTCAAAAACTTGTCGTCGTTGGCCGTTTCCGTGCTGTTTTTTGCACTCGTATCAAATGGTAATGTGCTATCTAATTAATGGCATAAGAAAATCAAAAGTTAGAAAATTTTAAAAATGACCATTTTTTGTGGGTTATAGCACACGTTTTTTCCCAATATGGCAAATTTCAAAAATTTGTCGTCGGTAGCCGTTAAAGCGACAAAATCTTAAAACGTTGCCGTTAGTGGCCGATTTTGTGCCATTTTTTGCACTCATAACTAATGGCAATGTGATATCTAACGAATGACTTAAAAAAATGGAAAGTTAGAAAATCTTAAAAATGGAAATTTTTTGTGGGTTATAGCACATGTTTTTTCCCAAAACGGGAAATTTCAAAAACTTGTCGTTGTTGGTCGTTTTCGTGCTATTTTTTGCACTCGTATCAAATGGTAATGTGCTATCTAATTAATGGTGTAAAGAAAATCAAAAGTTAGAAATTCTTAAAAATGACCATTTTTTGTGGGTTATAGCACACGTTTTTTTGCCCAAAATGGCAAATTTCAAAAACTTGTCGTCGGTGGCCGTTAAAGCGACAAAATTTTAAAAAGTTGCCGTTGGTGGCCATTTTCGTGCCATTTTTTGCACTCATGTCAAATGGCAATGTAATATCTAACGAATGACATAAAAAAATGAAAAGTTAGAAAACCTTAAAAATGGCAATTTTTTGTGGGATATAGCACACGTGTTTTTGCCCGAAACGGCAAAATTTCAAAAATTTGTTGTCGGTGGCCGTTTTCATTCCGTTTTTTGCATTACTATTAAATGGCGATGTGCTATCTAATGATTGGTGTAAAGAAAATGAAAAGTTAAAAATTCTTAAAAATTACCATTTTTTGTGGGTAATAGCACACGTTTTTTTGCCCGAAAAGGAAAATTTCAAAAACTTGTCGTTGGTTATTTTTTTGCCTATTTTTGCACTTGTATTAAATAACTATGTACTATCTAATGAATAGTGTAAAAAAATAGATGTTTAGAAATTTTTGAAAACAGTTATTTTTATGGGCTAAAGCACACGTATTTTTGGTGAAAGCGGCAAAATTTAAAAAAGTTGCCGTTGGTGGCCGTTTTCGTGCTGTTTTTTGCACTTATATCAAACAGCAATGTGCTACCTAATGATTGACGTGAAAAAAATCAAAAGTTAGACATTCTTAAAATTCACAATTTTTTATGGGTTATAGCACACGTGTTTTTTCCCAAAATGGTAAATTTCAAAAACTTGTTGTCGTTGCCCCTTTCCGTGCTTTTTTTGCACTCGTATTAAATGGTAATATGCTATCTAATTAATGGTGTAAAGAAAATCAAAAGTTAGAAATTCTTAAAAATGAACATTTTTTGTGGGTTATAGCACACGTTTTTTTGCCCAAACTGGCAAATTTCAAAAACTTGTCTTCGGTGGCCGTTAAACCGACAAAATTTTAAAAAGTTACCGTTGGTGGCCGTTTTTGATATGTTGGTTTTATACCAACTAATATGTGTAAAACTGCTTGGCTTTTGTTGTGTGTTCTATGTGCATATGAGATGTTTTGAAAGGTTTTAGGCATTTATATGTTTGCAATATGAAAATGATCAAATGGTGCAAAAAGAGCAAAAATGGTGATAATTGAAGTGAAAATTGTCAAAAGGCAAATGGAGGAACCGAAAATGCATATTTGGCCACATTAGGGTTTTGGCAGCTTTGAGTGTGAATTTGTTTTGAGCATACCTTCTTCAATACTAATCCAAATGATGAGCTCTTGGATGTTTTGGAAAGATCTTTGAGTTGTCTTCATTTCTTATGTTTTAACTTTCTTCTAATTCGGTGTGTAAATATGAGAAACGAAAGCATCTTTGTGATTGCTGCTTCAGGATTTAGTTATTGAATTCATATTACCACAGTTTGGTAGATTGTTAATAACTTGAGCTACAGACATCCAGTTAAGCTGATTCTTGATCCACTGGAAATCCATGAGATAGACCTAGAACTTTTATGTTTACCATCAAGGCTAGTTTAGGAGCTAAGGCACATGAATTAGGTGTATAAGTTGGGTCTTAGAGCTGAAACAAGCACTCAGCCACAATGAAGGCTCACATGCACAATATTTGCTCGGGCATTTTCACAAACACCTCACGCGCACTCACTACACACTACATTCTAGCACAGCTGTACACTCTCTCTCGCAACTCTCGCACACACCTCACATGCGGCGAGGTCACCTCGCCGCATGCACTCTCGCACACACTTCACTACATTCATGCGCACACGGGCACTTCACTCTCGCACTCTACGCACACCACAATGCACCACACTCATGCGGCGAGGTCACTTCGCCGCAAGAACCACACACACACACCTCACTACACTCAAATGCACACCAGCACTACACTCTCGAACAAGTCTCTCACACTCACTGCACACTACTTCACACACCACTTGTGCGGCGAGGTGCACACACAACTCACAAACATTCCAATTCAAGATTTGCACTTTCTGTTGCTAAACTTCTCCCACATCTTCACTACACAATTCACTTGAACTTTCACTTCTCACATTTCACTCCACATCACACTCATAATTCACAACTCCCACAACATATTCTCACTCGAATCTCAGGAGGTCAACACCTATCTCACACACTTCATTCTTGGTTGTTTGAATGCATTTCATTATTCATCCATTCACTTCACACATTCATGATCACTCACTCAAGTTGGTATTCAGATTGCACATAACCCATTTCATTTCGTCATTTTACTTCTTACACTTCACCTCACTCACGACACTTCACACTTTTAATCACTCAAACTACTCACAACACTCAACACATTTCATTCACTCAAACTCACACACTCACACTTTAGCTGGCGAGACCTCGCCGCGAGGTCTCGCCGGTCAACATTTCATATGGCGAGGTCTCGCCGCAAGACCTCGCCAGCAAATGAACAAAGCGGCGAGGTCTCGCGAGACCTCGCCAGCTGAAGGCCTTTGAGTTTTTTTTTCTTAGCTGGAAAAAATGTAAAGTGTTGAGTCGATTGTTTGAGTGTGCAGGTAGCATTGGAAAGCGTGGATATGATTGAACTGAAGGCGCACGGTTGCTGAGTTCAGAAAGAAAGGCTGAAGTTGAGTTGTCAAAGGCGTGTTCTGCCTACGTTATAAAGGCGTGATGTTGCTGGGTTTTGAAGCAAAGTGGGCAGAAGTTGGAAGGCGTGATCCAGAAGAGCCTGAAGGCGCGAAGAAGCAACTGAAGGCGCGACATCGCAAGCTTGAAGGCGCAGTACTTGCTGAACGAGAAGGGATTTTGGATTAAAATTGGAGGCGTGATTCTGTCTAGCCTGAAGGCGCTGGAAGACTGCTTGGGCAACTGAAGGCGCTGGAAATGAACATTGAAGGCGCTGGAAATGAACATTGAAGGCGCTGGAATGCTGAACTTTTCTTCAAACTTGGAATTTTTCACAATTTAGGCTAATTTTTAGTCATTTCTTTTAAGGGCACTTTTGTAATACTTTAGATATTTTACGGTTGCGTATTAGTTACATTTTCTTAGCTCTATATATATAGGAAGTGTAGCTAATTAGGAAGGAGGATTCTAGAGTTTTGAGAATTATCTTTTGAACTTTAGCGGGAGCTTTTCTCCCTCTCATTTTCTCTCTCTAGATCTATTTTCTCTCACTAAACATTTCTTCTCCGATCTTAACTACAATTGTGAATTTGGACTGGATTCATCTTGCTTATTCTCAATTGACTAAGGAATCGACAATTCTCTCGATTTAATCGGTAAATTCTTCCAATTAAGTGAGAATGAGCTTATCAATGTTGCGATATGTTGATTTTGAGATGAGAGAGATGTTTTCTGGCTAAATCTATGATATCTTAGGATTCAAGACGGATGAATACATGAATTAGTAGATTATATGCTATGCAATTGATCTAATTGTTGAATCTTGAAATCACATTGGAATTAATCGTAGAAATCTGTGAAACTTCATACTTCTTAGCTAATTTTGAATGGATCACGCATCAATTGTGGTTGACATGCTAAATTGAGGAGTGATTAAGCAAGGTTAGCGAAGCTGCATGAGTTGAGAACTAATTTGTGATTGTTTAAGTCTTTGCACTTGCTTTCTGTAATCAAGTCAATTCTGAGACTCAGTCCTCGCCATAGGAAGTGTTAATGAATTGAAACATTAGGAAAAGTGTTAAAGGAGCTTTCTGTGTTAACAACAATGATATGTGAACCCTAGGATGGGCCTCGCCATGGGAGTTCTTAGGACTTTGCATGTTAGAGTAGTTAGCTTGGAGAGTTGAGAATTTGCGGAGCTTATTCCACCATTCTCGGGCCTCGCCATGGGAGAGGATGGTGACAGGGGGTACAGGAGGTGGTGTGGTCGCCATGCTAACCACAGCTTGAACTTCTAGGCAAATTAGGTCTCCAAGACGTTTAATTGCTTATTGATTGCATAGCATAGATTTACCAAACCTGTGTTCATCCAATACAAGAATCCTGAGATATCTGTTTCATCCTTGTTTGTTGCTACATTTTGCATCTTTGCTTCCGTTCTTTTGTGTTGAATTTTCCTCTTTCTAGTACTTAAATTCTGTGACAAGACTTTTAGAACGATTTGCTCAATTTTCTCGACCTACGCCTTCCCTGTGGATACGATCCCTGCTTCCACTTCTACAGTAGTTGTTAGGGTAAAATTGAGGGTACACGACTAGCTTGTTCAGTTTTCGTGCCATTTTTTGCACTCACGTCAAATGGCAATGTAATATCTAACGAATGACGTAAAAAAAATGAAAAGTTAGAAAACCTTAAAAATGGCAATTTTTTGTGGGTTATAGCACACGTGTTTTTTTCGAAACGGCAAAATTTCAAAACCTTGTTGTCGGTGGCCGTTTTCATTCCGTTTTTTGCATTCCAATTAAATGGCGATGTGCTATCTAATGATTGGTGTAAAGAAATTGAAAAGTTAGAAATTCTTAAAAATTACCATTTTTGTGGGTAATAGCACACGTTTTTTTGCCCGAAATGGCATATTTCAAAAACTTGTCGTTGGCTATTTTTATGTCTATTTTTTCACTTCTATTAAATAACAATGTACTATCTAATGAATAGTGTAAAACAAATAGATGTTTAGAAATTTTTGAAAACAGTTATTTTAATGGGCTAAAACACACGTATTTATGGTGAAAGCAGCTAAATTTCAAAAAGTTGCCGTTGGTGGCCGTTTTCGTGCTGTTTTTTGCACTTATATCAAACAGCAATGTGCTTCCTAATGATTGACGTGAAAGTTAGACATTCTTATAAATGAGTATTTTTTATGGGTTACAGCACACGTGTTTTTTCCCAAAACGGTAAATTTCAAAAACTTGTCGTCGTTGGCCGTTTCTGTGCTGTTTTTTGCACTCGTATCAAATGGTAATGTGCTATCTAATTAATGGTGTAATAAAATCAAAAGTTAAAAAAATTTAAAAATGACCATTTTTTGTGGGATATAGTACACGTTTTTTTCCCAATATGGCAAATTTCAAAAACTTGTCGTCGTTAGCCGTTAAAGCGACAAAATTTCAAAAACTTGCCGTTGGTGGCCGTTTTCGTGCTGTTTTTTGCACTTATATCAAACAGCAATGTGCTACCTAATGATTGATGTGAAAAAAATTAAAAGTTAGACAATCTAACGAATGACAATTTAAAAATGACCATTTTTTGTGGGTTATAGCACACGTTTTTTCCCAATATGGCAAATTTCAAAAATTTGTCGTCGGTAGCCGTTAAAGCGACAAAATCTTAAAACGTTGCCGTTAGTGGCCGATTTTGTGCCATTTTTTGCACTCATAACTAATGGCAATGTGATATCTAACGAATGACTTAAAAAAATGGAAAGTTAGAAAATCTTAAAAATGGAAATTTTTTGTGGGTTATAGCACATGTTTTTTCCCAAAACGGGAAATTTCAAAAACTTGTCGTCGTTGGTCGTTTTCGTGCTGTTTTTTGCACTCGTATCAAATGGTAATTTGCTATCTAATTAATGGCGTAAAGAAAATCAAAAGTTAGAAATTCTTAAAAATGACCATTTTTTGTGGGTTATAGCACACTTTTTTTGCCCAAAATGGCAAATTTCAAAAATTTGTCGTCGGTGGCCGATAAAGAAATAAAATTTTAAAAAGTTGCCGTTGGTGGCCATTTTCGTGCAATTTTTTGCACTCATGTCAAATGACAATGTAATATCTAACGAATGACATAAAAAAATGAAAAGTTAGAAAATCTTAAAAATGGCAATTTTTTGTGGGATATATCACACGTGTTTTTGCCCGAAACGGCAAAATTTCAAAAACTTGTTGTCGGTGGCCGTTTTCATTCCGTTTTGTGCATTCCTATTAAATGGCGATGTGTTATCTAATGATTGGTGTAAAGAAAATGAAAAGTTAGAAATTCTAAAAAATTACTATTTTTTGTGGGTAATAGCACACGTTATTTTGCCCGAAATGGCAAATTTCAAAAACTTATCGTTGGTTATTTTTATACCTATATTTGCACTTGTATTAAATAACAATGTACTGTCTAATGAATAGTGTAATAAAAATAGATGTTTAGAAATTTTTGAAAACAGTTATTTTTATGGGCTGAAGCACACGTATTTTTTGTAAAAGCGGCAAAATTTAAAAAAGTTGCCGTTGGTGGCCGTTTTCGTGCTGTTTTTTGCACTTATATCAAACAGCAATGTGCTACCTAATGATTGACGTGAAAAAAATCAAAAGTTTGACATTCTTAAAAATGACAATTTTTTATGGGTTATAGCACACGTGTTTTTTCCCAAAATGGTAATTTCAAAAACTTGTTGTCGTTGCCCCTTTCCGTGCTGTTTTTTGCACTCGTATCAAATGGTAATATGCTATCTAATTAATGGTGTAAAGAAAATCAAAAGTTAGAAATTCTTAAAACTGACCATTTTTTGTGGGTTATAGCACACGTGTTTTTCCCAAAACGGTAAATTTCAAAAACTTGTCGTCGTTGCCCGTTTTCGTGCTGTTTTTTGCACTCGTATCAAATGGTAATAAGCTATCTAATTAATGGTGTAAAGAAAATCAAAAGTTAGAAATTCTTAAAAATGACCATTTTTTGTGGGTTATAGCACACGTTTTTTTGCCCAAAATGGCAAATTTCATAAACTTGTCGTCGGTTGCCGTTAAAGCAACAAAATTTTAAAAAGTTGCCGTTGTTGGCCAATTTCATGCCATTTTTTGCACTCATGTCAAATGGCAATGTAATATCTAACGAATGACATAAAAAAATGAAAAGTTAGAAAACCTTAAAAATGGCAATTTTTTGTGGGTATAGCACACGTGTTTTTGTCCGAAACAGCAAAATTTCAAAAACTTGTTGTCGGTGACCGTTTTCATTCCCTTTTTTGCATTCCTATTAAATGGCGATGTGCTATCTAATGATTGGTGTAAAGAAAATGAAAAGTTAGAAATTCTTTAAAATTAGCATTTTTTGTGGGTAATAGCACACGTTTTTTTACCCGAAAGGGCAAATTTCAAAAACTTGTCGTTGGTTATTTTTATGCCTATTTTTGCACTTGTATTAAATAACAATGTACTGTATAATGAATAGTGTAAAAAAAATAGATGTTTAGAAATTTTTGAAAACAGTTATTTTTATGGGTTGAAGCACACGTATTTTTGGTGAAAGCGGCAAAATTCCAAAAAGTTGCCGTTGGTAGCCGTTTTCGTGCTGTTTTTTGCTATTATATCAAACAGCAATGTGCTACCTAATGATTGACGTGAAAAAAATCAAAAGTTAGACATTCTTAAAAATGACAATTTTTTATGGGTTATAGCACACGTGTTTTTTCCCAAAATGGTAAATATCAAAATCTTTTCGTCGTAGCCCGTTTCCGTGCAGTTTTTTGCACTCGTATCAAATGGTAATATGCTATCTAATTAATGGTGTAAAGAAAATCAAAAGTTAGAAATTCTTAAAAATGACCATTTTTTGTGGGTTATAGCACACGTTTTATTGCCCAAACTGGCAAATTTCAAAAACTTGTCGTCAGTGGCCGATAAAGCGACAAAATTTTAAAAAGTTGCCGTTGGTGTCCGTTTTCGTGCCATTTTTTGCACTCATGTTAAATGGCAATGTAATATCTAACGAATGACATAAAAAAATGAAAAGTTAGAAAACCTTAAAAATGACAATTTTTTGTGGGATATAGCACACGTGTTTTTCCCCGAAATGGCAAAAGTTCAAAAACTTGTTGTCGGTGGCCGTTTTCATTCCGTTTTTTTCATTACTATTAAATGGCGATGTGCTATCTAATGATTGGTGTAAAGAAAATGAAAAGTTAGAAATTCTTAAAAATTACCATTTTTTGTGGGTAATAGCACACGTTTTTTTGCCCGAAAAGGCAAATTTCAAAAACTTGTCGTTGGTTATTTTTTTGCCTATTTTTGCACTTGTATTAAATAACTATGTACTATCTAATGAATAGTGTAAAAAAATAGATGTTTAGAAATTTTTGAAAACAGCAATTTTTATGGGCTAAAGCACGTATTTTTGGTGAAAGCGGCAAAATTTAAAAAAGTTGCCGTTGGTGGCCGTTTTCGTGATTTTTTTGCACTTATGTCAAACAGCAATTTGCTACCTAATGATTGACGTGAAAAAAAAAATTAAAAGTTAGACATTCTTAAAAATGACAATTTTTTATGGGTTATAGCACACGTGTTTTTTCCCAAAACGGTAAATTTCAAAAACTTGTCGTCGTTGGCCGTTTCCGTGCTGTTTTTTGCACTCGTATCAAATGGTAATATGCTATCTAATTAATGGTGTAAAGAAAATCGAAAATTAGAAATTCTTAAAAATGACCATTTTTTGTGGGTTATAGCACACGTTTTTTTGCCCAAAATGGCAAATTTCAAAAACTTGTCGTCGGTGGCCGTTAAAGCGACAAAATTTTAAAAAGTTGTCGTTGGTGGCCATTTTCGTGCCATTTTGTGCACTCATGTCAAATGGCAATGTAATATCTAACGAATGACATAAAAAAAATGAAAAGTTAGAAAACCTTAAAAATGGCAATTTTTTGTGGGTTATAGCAAACGTGTTTTTTTCCGAAACGGCAAAATTTCAAAACTTGTTGTCGGTGGCCGTTTTCATTCCGTTTTTTGCATTCCTATTAAATGGCGATGTGCTATCTAATGATTGGTGTAAAGAAATTGAAAAGTTAGAAATTCTTAAAAATTACCATTTTTTATGGGTAATAGCACACGTTTTTTTGCCCGAAATGGCATATTTTAAAAACTTGTTGTTGGATATTTTTATGCCTATTTTTGCACTTGTATTAAATAACAATGTACTATCTAATGAATAGTGTAAAAAAAATAGATGTTTAGAAATTTTTGAAAACAGTTATTTTAATGGGCTAAAGCACACGTATTTTTGGTAAAAGCGGCAAAATTTCAAAAAGTTGCCGTTGGTGGCCGTTTTCGTGCTGATTTTTGCACTTATATCAAACAGCAATGTGCTTCCTATTGATTGACGTGAAAAAAATTAAAAGTTAAACATTCTTAAAAATGGCAATTTTTTATGGGTTATAGCACACGTGTTTTTTCCCAAAACGGTAAATTTCAAAAACTTGTCGTCGTTGGCCGTTTCTGTGTTGTTTTTTGCACTCGTATCAAATGGTAATGTGCTATCTAATTAATGTGTAAGAAAACAAAAAGTTAGAAATTTTTAAAAATGACCATTTTTTGTGGGTTATAGCACACGTTTTTTTTCCCAATATGGCAAATTTCAAAAACTTGTTGTCGGTAGCCGTTAAAGCGAAAAAATCTTAAAACGTTGCTGTTAGTGGCCGATTTTGTGCCATTTTTTGCACTCATAACAAATGGCAATGTGATATCTAACGAATGACTTAAAAAAATGGAAAGTTAGAAAATCTTAAAAATGGAAATTTTTTGTGGGTTATAGCACATGTTTTTTCCCAAAACGGAAAATTTCAAAAACTCTTCGTCGTTGGTCGTTTTCGTGCTATTTTTGGCACTCGTATCAAATCGTAATGTGCTATCTAATTAATGGTGTAAAGAAAATCAAAAGTTA
Source organism: Ophiorrhiza pumila (assembly GCA_016586305.1). Taxonomy (NCBI): domain Eukaryota; kingdom Viridiplantae; phylum Streptophyta; class Magnoliopsida; order Gentianales; family Rubiaceae; genus Ophiorrhiza; species Ophiorrhiza pumila. The sequence goes on along the minus strand of BLIW01000011.1, from coordinate 39,800,995 downwards.
GAAATTCTGAAAAATGACCATTTTTTGTGGGTTATAGCACACGTTTTTTTGCCCAAACTGGCAAATTTCAAAAACTTGTCGTCGGTGGCCGTTAAAGCGACAAAATTTTAAAACGTTGCCGTTGGTGGCAGTTTTCATGCCATTTTTTGCACTCATGTCAAATGTCAATGTAATATCTAACGAATGACATAAAAAAATGAAAAGATAGAAAACCTAAAAAATGGCAATTTTTTGTGGGTTATAGCACACGTGTTTTTGCCCGAAATGGCAAAATTTCAAAAACTTGTTGTCGGTGGCCGTTTTCATTCCGTTTTGTGCATTCCTATTAAATGGCGATGTGCTATCTAATGATTGGTGTAAAGAAATTGAAATGTTAGGAATTCTTAAAAATTACCATTTTTTGTGGGTAATAGCACACGTTTTTTTGCCCGAAATGGCATATTTTAAAAACTTGTTGTTGGATATTTTTATGCCTATTTTTGCACTTGTATTAAATAACAATGTACTATCTAATGAATAGTGTAAAAAAAATAGATGTTTAGAAATTTTTGAAAACAGTTATTTTAATGGGCTAAAGCACACGTATTTTTGGTAAAAGCGGCAAAATTTCAAAAAGTTGCCGTTGGTGGCCGTTTTCGTGCTGATTTTTGCACTTATATCAAACAGCAATGTGCTTCCTAATGATTGACGTGAAAAAAATTAAAAGTTAAACATTCTTAAAAATGGCAATTTTTTATGGGTTATAGCACACGTGTTTTTTCCCAAAACGGTAAATTTCAAAAACTTGTCGTCGTTGGCCGTTTCTGTGTTGTTTTTTGCACTCGTATCAAATGGTAATGTGCTATCTAATTAATGGTGTAAGAAAATAAAAAGTTAGAAATTTTTAAAAATAACCATTTTTTGTGGGTTGTAGCACACGTTTTTTTCCCAATATGGCAAATTTCAAAAACTTGTTGTCGGTAGCCGTTAAAGCGAAAAAATCTTAAAAAGTTGCTGTTAGTGGCCGATTTTGTGCCATTTTTTGCACTCATAACAAATGGCAATGTGATATCTAACGAATGACTTAAAAAAATGGAAAGTTAGAAAATCTTAAAAATGGAAATTTTTTGTGGGTTATAGCACATGTTTTTTCCCAAAACGGAAAATTTCAAAAACTTTTCGTCGTTGGTCGTTTTCGTGCTATTTTTGGCACTCGTATCAAATCGTAATGTGCTATCTAATTAATGGTGTAAAGAAAATCAAAAGTTAGAAATTCTTAAAAATGGCCATTTTTTGTGGGTTATAGCACACGTTTTTTTGCCCAAAATGGCAAATTTCAAAAACTTGTCGTCGGTGGCCATTAAAGCGAGAAAATTTTAAAAAGTTGCCGTTGGTGGCCGTTTTCGTGCCATTTTTTGCACTCATGTCAAATGGCAATGTAATATCTAACGAGTGACATAAAAAAAATGAAAAGATAGAAAACCTTAAAAATGGCAATTTTTTGTGGGTCATAGCAAACGTGTTTTTTTCCGAAACGGCAAAATTTCAAAACTTGTTGTCGGTGGCCGTTTTCATTCCGTTTTTTGCATTCCTATTAAATGGCGATGTGCTATCTAATGATTGGTGTAAAGAAATTGAAATGTTAGAAATTCTTAAAAATTACCATTTTTTGTGGGTAATAGCACACGTTTTTTTGCCCGAAATGGCATATTTTAAAAACTTGTTGTTGGATATTTTTATGCCTATTTTTGCACTTGTATTAAATAACAATGTACTATCTAATGAATAGTGTAAAAAAATAGATGTTTAGAAATTTTTGAAAACAGTTATTTTAATGGGCTAAAGCACACGTATTTTTGGTAAAAGCGGCAAAATTTCAAAAAGTTGCCGTTGGTGGCCGTTTTCGTGCTGATTTTTTCACTTATATCAAACAGCAATGTGCTTCCTAATGATTGACGTGAAAAAAATTAAAAGTTAAACATTCTTAAAAATGGCAATTTTTTATGGGTTATAGCACACGTGTTTTTTCCCAAAACGGTAAATTTCAAAAACTTGTCGTCGTTGGCCGTTTCTGTGTTGTTTTTTGCACTCGTATCAAATGGTAATGTGCTATCTAATTAATGTGTAAGAAAACAAAAAGTTAGAAATTTTTAAAAATGACCATTTTTTGTGGGTTATAGCACACGTTTTTTTTCCCAATATGGCAAATTTCAAAAACTTGTTGTCGGTAGCCGTTAAAGCGAAAAAATCTTAAAACGTTGCTGTTAGTGGCCGATTTTGTGCCATTTTTTGCACTCATAACAAATGGCAATGTGATATCTAACGAATGACTTAAAAAATGGAAAGTTAGAAAATCTTAAAAATGGAAATTTTTTGTGGGTTATAGCACATGTTTTTTCCCAAAACGGAAAATTTCAAAAACTCTTCGTCGTTGGTCGTTTTCGTGCTATTTTTGGCACTCGTATCAAATCGTAATGTGCTATCTAATTAATGGAATAATATTCTGAAAAATGACAATTTTTTGTGGGTTATAGCACACGTTTTTTTGCCCAAACTGGCAAATTTCAAAAACTTGTCGTCAGTGGCCGTTAAAGCGACAAAATTTTAAAACGTTGCCGTTGGTGGCAGTTTTCATGCCATTTTTTGCACTCATGTCAAATGGCAATGTAATATCTAACGAGTGACATAAAAAAAATGAAAAGATAGAAAACCTTAAAAATGGCAATTTTTTGTGGGTTATAGCACATGTGTTTTTGCCCGAAATGGCAAAATTTCAAAAACTTGTTGTCGGTGGCCGTTTTCATTCCGTTTTGTGCATTCCTATTAAATGGCGATGTGCTATCTAATGATTGGTGTAAAGAAAATGAAAAGTTAGAAATTCTTAAAAACTACTATTTTTTGTAGGTAATAACACACGTTTTTTTGCCCGAAATGGCAAATTTCAAAAACTTCTCGTTGGTTATTTTTATGCCTATTTTTTCACTTGCATTAAATAACATTGTACTATCTAATGAATAGTGTAAAAAAAAATAGATGTTTAGATATTTTTGAAAACAGCTATTTTTATGGTCTAAAGCACATGTATTTTTGGTGAAAGCGGCAAAATTTAAAAAAGTTGCCGTTGGTGGCCGTTTTCGTGATTTTTTTGCACTTATGTCAAACAGCAATGTGCTACCTAATGATTGACGTGAAAAAAAATTAAAAGTTAGACATTCTTAAAAATGACAATTTTTTATGGGTTATAGCACACGTGTTTTTTCCCAAAACGGTAAATTTCAAAAACTTGTCGTCGTTGGCCGTTTCCGTGCTGTTTTTTGCACTCGTATCAAATGGTAATATGCTATCTAATTAAAGGTGTAAAGAAAATCGAAAGTTGGAAATTCTTAAAAATGACCATTTTTTGTGGGTTATAGCACACGTTTTTTTGCCCAAAATGGCAAATTTCAAAAACTTGTCGTCGGTGGCCGTTAAAGCGACAAAATTTTAAAAAGTTGTCGTTGGTGGCCATTTTCGTGCCATTTTGTGCACTCATGTCAAATGGCAATGTAATATCTAACGAATGACATAAAAAAAATGAAAAGTTAGAAAACCTTAAAAATGGCAATTTTTTGTGGGTTATAGCAAACGTGTTTTTTTCCGAAACGGCAAAATTTCAAAACTTGTTGTCGGTGGCCGTTTTCATTCCGTTTTGTGCATTCCTATTAAATGGCGATGTGCTATCTAATGATTGGTGTAAAGGAAATGAAAAGTTAGAAATTCTTAAAAACTACTATTTTTTGTGGGTAATAGCACACGTTTTTTTGCCCGAAATGGCAAATTTCAAAAACTTCTTGTTGGTTATTTTTATGCCTATTTTTTCACTTGTATTAAATAACATTGTACTATCTAATGAATAGTGTAAAAAAAATAGATGTTTAGAAATTTTTGAAAACAGCTATTTTTATGGTCTAAAGCACATGTATTTTTGGTGAAAGCGGCAAAATTTAAAAAAGTTGCCGTTGGAGGCCGTTTTCGTGATTTTTTTGCACTTATGTCAAACAGCAATGTGCTACCTAATGATTGACGTGAAAAAAAAATTAAAAGTTAGACATTCTTAAAAATGACAATTTTTTATGGGTTATAGCACACTTGTTTTTTCCCAAAACGGTAAATTTCAAAAACTTGTCGTCGTTGGCCATTTCCGTGCTGTTTTTTGCACTCGTATCAAATGGTAATATGCTATCTAATTAATGGTGTAAAGAAAATCGAAAGTTAGAAATTCTTAAAAATGACCATTTTTTGTGGGTTATAGCACACGTTTTTTTGCCCAAAATGGTAAATTTCAAAAACTTGTCGTCGGTGGCCGTTAAAGCGAGAAAATTTTAAAAAGTTGCCGTTGGTGGCCGTTTTCGTGCCATTTTTTGCACTCATGTCAAATGGCAATGTAATATCTAACGAGTGACATAAAAAAAATGAAAAGTTAGAAAACCTTAAAAATGGCAATTTTTTGTGGGTTATAGCACACGTGTTTTTTTTCGAGACGGCAAAATTTCAAAAACTTGTTGTCGGTGGCCGTTTTCATTCCGTTTTTTGCATTCCTATTAAATGGCATTGTGCTATCTAATGATTGGTGTAAAGAAATTGAAAAGTTAGAAATTCTTAAAAATTACCATTTTTTGTGGGTAATAGCACACGTTTTTTTGTCCGAAATGGCATATTTCAAAAACTTGTCGTTGTTTATTTTTATGCCTAATTTTGTACTTGTATTAAATAACAATGTACTATCTAATGAATAGTGTAAAAAAATAGATGTTTAGAAATTTTTGAAAACAATTATTTTAATGGGCTAAAGCGCATGTATTTTTGGTGAAGGCGGCAAAATTTCAAAAAGTTGCCGTTGGTGGCCGTTTTCGTGCTTTTTTTTAACTTATATCAAACAACATTGTGCTTCCTAATGATTGACGTGAAAAAAATTAAAAGTTACACTTTCTTAAAAATGACAATTTTTTATGGGTTATAGCACACGTGTTTTTTCCTAAAACGGTAAATTTCAAAAACTTGTCGTCGTTGGCCGTTTCCGTGCTGTTTTTTGCACTCGTATCAAATGGTTATGTGCTATCTAATTAATGGTGTAAGAAAATCAAAAGTTAGAAATTTTTAAAAATGACCATTTTTTGTGGGTTATAGCACACGTTTTTTTCCCAATATGGCAAATTTCAAAAACTTGTCGTCGGCAGCCGTTAAAGCGAAAAAATCTTAAAAAGTTTCCGTTAGAGGCCGATTTTGTGCCATTTTTAGCACTCATAACAAATGGCAATGTGATATCTAACGAATGACTTAAAAAAATGGAAAGTTAAAAATCTTAAAAATGGAAATTTTTTGTGGGTTATGGTACATGTTTTTTCCCAAAACGAAAAATTTCAAAAACTTGTCGTCGTCGGTCGTTTTCGTGCTGTTTTTTGCACTGGTATCAAATGGTAATGTGCTATCTAATTAATGGTGTAAATAAAATCAAAAGTTAGAAATTCTTAAAAATGACCATTTTTTGTGGGTTATAGCACACGTTTTTTTGCCCAAAATGGGAAATTTCAAAAACTTGTCGTCCGTGGCCGTTAAAGCGACAAAATTTTAAAAAGTTGCCGTTGGTGGCCGTTTTTGTGCCATTTTTTGCATTCATGTCAAATGGCAATGTAACATCTAACGAATAACATAAAAAATGAAAAGTTAGAAAACCTTAAAAATGGCAATTTTTTGTGGGTTATAGCACACGTGTTTTTGCCCGAAACGGCAAAATTTCAAAAAATTGTTGTCGGTGGCCGTTTTCATTCCGTTTTTTGAATTCCTATTAAATGGCGATGTGCTATCTAATGATTGATGTAAAGAAAATGAAAAGTTAGAAATTCTTAAAAATTACAATTTTTTGTGGGTACAATTACAATTTAAAGCGACAAAATTTTAAAAAGTTGCCGTTGGTGGCCGTTTTTGTGCCATTTTTTGCATTCATGTCAAATGGCAATGTAACATCTAACGAATGACATAAAAAATGAAAAGTTAGAAAACCTTAAAAATGGCAATTTTTTGTGGGTTATAGCACACGTTTTTTTGCCCGAAATGGCAAATTTCAAAAACTTGTCGTTGGTTATTTAATGCCTATTTTTGCATTTGTATTAAATAACAATGTAATATCTAATGAAAATTATAAAAAAAATAAATGTTTAGAACTTTTGAAAAAAGTTATTTTTATGGGCTAAAGCACACGTATTTTTGGTGAAAGCGGCAAAATTTCAAAAAGTTGCCGTTGGTGGCCGTTTTCGTGCTGTTTTTTGCACTTATATCAAACAGCGATGTGCTACCTAATGATTGACGTGAAAAAAATTAAAAGTTAGACATTCTTAAAAATGACAATTTTTTATGGGTTATAGCACACGTGCTTTTTCCCAAAACTGTAAATTTCAAAAACTTGTCGTCGTTGGCCGTTTTTGTGCTGTTTTTTGCACTGGTATCAAATGGTAATGTGCTATCTAACTAATGGTGTAAGAAAATCAAAAGTTTGAAATTTTTAAAAATGACTATTTTTTGTGGGTTATAGCACACGTTTTTTTCCCAATATGGCAAATTTCAAAAACTTGTCGTCGGTAGCTGTTAAAGCGACAAAATCTTAAAAAGTTGCCGTTAGTGACAGATTTTGTGCCATTTTTTGCACTCATAACAAATGGCAATGTGTTATATAATTAATGACATAAAAAAATGAAAAGTTAGAAAATCTTAAAAATGGCAATTTTTTGTGGGTTATAGCACACCTGTTTTTGCCCGAAACGGCAAAATTTCAAAAACTTGTTTTCGGTGGCCGTTTTCATTCCGTTTTTTGCATACCTATTAAATGCGATGTGCTATCTAATGATTGGTGTAAAGAAAATGAAAAGTTTGAAATTCTTAAAAATTACCATTTTTTGTGGGTTATAGCACACGTGTTTTTGCCCGAAACGGCAAAATTTCAAAAACTTGTTTTCGGTGGCCGTTTTCATTCCATTTTTTGCATTCCTATTTAATGGCGATGTGCTATCTAATGATTGGTGTAAAGAAAATGAAAAGTTAGAAATTCTTAAAAATTACCATTTTTTGTGGGTAATAGCACACGTTTTTTTGCCCGAAATGGCAAATTTCAAAAACTTGTCATTGGTTATTTTTATGCCTATTTTTGCAATTGTATTAAATAACAATGTACTATCTAATGAATAGTGTAAAAAAAATAGATGTTTAGAAATTTTTGAAAACAGTTATTTTTATGGGCTAAAGCACACGTATTTTTGGTGAAAGCGGCAAAATTTCAAAAAGTTGCCGTTGGTGGCCGTTTTTGTGCTGTTTTTTGCACTTATATCAAACAGCAATGTGCTACCTAATGATTGACGTGAAAAAATTAAAAGTTAGACATTCTTAAAAATGACAATTTTTTATGGGTTATAACACACGTTTTTTTTTTGTCTAATCATCCCATTTACGGGGGGGCGCCACTCCCTCTTTTATTGATAAGAAAACAATAATTACAACAATTTAATGGCAGATTTATCCACACCATAAGCATACGTGAACAGGAGGACTCCTCTCTTACATTAGAATAAATGCCTAAAAAAACCTTCGAAAACATAAATACTTTATTCTATCGCCCATAATTCATGACTAATGTATGCATTGGCATACTATCTAAATTGAGAGCCCCCCTCACATGCTGAGGGAGATCAGAATAAAACAAATATATTGTAATCTCTTGAGATTCACACCCCACTGTTGCCAAGAGTCTTGCTGGAGTATTACCTGTGCGATCAACCAGATGTAGACTAGAAATACAATTCAAACCACGCAGCCTTTCCATAGTAGAACGCAAAAACCGTGGCGTATTTGTGGGTTATAGCACACGTGTTTTTTTCCAAAACGGTAAATTTCAAAAACTTGTCGCCGTTGGCCGTTTACGTGCTGTTTTTTGCACTGGTATCAAATGGTAATGTGCTATCTAATTAATGGTGTAAGAAAATCAAAAGTTAGAAATTTTTAAAAATGACCATTTTTTGTGGGTTATAGCACACGTTTTTTCCCAATATGGCAAATTTCAAAAACTTGTCGTCGGTAGCCGTTAAAGCGACAAAATCTTAAAAAGTTGCCGTTAGTGATCGATTTTGTGCCATTTTTTGCACTCATAACAAATGGCAATGTGATATCTAACGAATGACATAAAAAAATGAAAAGTTAGAAAATCCTAAAAATGGCAATTTTTTGTGGGTTATAGCACAAGTGATTATGCCCGAAAAGGCAAAATTTCAAAAACTTGTTGTCGATGGCCGTTTTCATTCCGTTTTTTGCATTCCTATTAAATGGCGATGTGCTATCTAATGATTGGTGTAAACAAAATGAAAAGTTAGAAATTCTTAAAAATTACCATTTTTTGTGGGTAATAGCACACGTTTTTTTTTCCGAAATGGCAAATTTCAAAAACTTGTCGTTGGCTATTTTTATACCTATTTTTGCACTTGTATTAAATAACAATATACTATCTAAGGAATAGTGTAAAAAAAATAGTTGTTTAGAAAATTTTGAAAACAGTTATTTTTATGGGCTAAAGCACACGTATATTTAGTGAAAACGGCAAAATTTCAAAAAGTTGCCGTTGGTGGCCGTTTTCGTGCTGTTTTTTGCACTTATATCAAACAGCAATGTGCTACCTAATGATTGACGTGAAAAAAATTAAAAGTTAGACATTCTTAAAAATGACAATTTTTTATGGGTTATAGCACACGTGTTTTTTCCCAAAACGGTAAATTTCAAAAACTTGTCGTCGTTGGCCGTTTATGTGCTGTTTTTTGCACTGGTATCAAATGGTAATGTGCTATCTAATTAATGGTGTAAGAAAATCAAAAGTTAGAAATTTTTAAAAATGACCATTTTTTGTGGGTTATAGCACACGTTTTTTTGACCAAAATGGAAAATTTCAAAAACTTTTCGTCGGCGGCCGTTAAAGCGACAAAATTTTAAAATGTTGCCGTTGGTGGCCGTTTTCGTGCCATTTTTTGCACTCATATCAAATGGCAATGTAATATCTAACGAATGACATAAAAAAATGAAAAGTTAGAAAACCTTAAAAATGGCAATTTTTTGTGGGTTATAGCACATGTGTTTTTGCACGAAAAGGCAAAATTTCAAAAACTTGTTGTCGGTGGCCGTTTTCATTCTGTTTTTTGCATTCCTATTAAATGGCGATGTGCTATCTAATGATTGGTGTAAAGAAAATGAAAAGTTAGAAATTATTAAAAATTACCATTTTTTGTATGTAATAGCACACGTTTTTTTGCCCGAAATGGCAAATTTCAAAAACTTGTCGTTGGTTATTTTTATGCCTATTTTTGCACTTGTATTAAATAACAATTTACTATCTAATGAATAGTGTAAAAAATATATGTTTAGAAATTTTTGAAAATAGTTATTTTTATGGGCTAAAGCACACGTATTTTTGGTGAAAGCGACATAATTTCAAAAATTTGTCGTTGGAGGCCGTTTTCGTGCTATTTTTTGCACTTATATCAAACAGCAATGCGCTACCTAATGATTGACGTGAAAAAAATTAAAAGTTAGACATTCTTAAAAATGACAATTTTTTATGGGTTATAGCACACGTGATTTTTCCCAAAACGGTAAATTTCAAAAACTTGTCGTCGTTGGCCGTTTCCGTGCTATTTTTTGCACTGGTATCAAATGGTAATGTGCTATCTAATTAATGGTGTAAGAAAATCAAAAGTTAGAAATTTTTAAAAATGACCATTTTTTGTGGGTTATAGCACACGTTTTTTTTCCCAATATGGCAAATTTCAAAAACTTGTCTTCGGTAGCCGTTAAAACGACAAAATCTTAAAAAGTTGCCGTTAGTGGCCGATTTTGTGCCATTTTTTGCACTCATAACAAATGGCAATGTGATATATAATTAATGACATAAAAAAGGAAAAGTTAGAAAATCTTAAAAAAGGCAATTTTTTGTGGGTTATAGCACACGTATTTTTGCCCGAAACCGCAAAATTTCAAAAACTTGTTGTCGGTGGCCGTTTTCATTCCGTTTTTTGCATTCCTATTAAGTGGCGATGTGCTATCTAATGATTGGTGTAAAGAAAATGAAAAGTTAGAAATTCTTAAAAATTACCATTTTTTGTGGGTAATAGAACACGTTTTTTTGCCCAAAATGGCAAATTTCAAAAACTTGTCATTGGTTATTTTTATGCCTATTTTTGCACTTGTATTAAATAACAATGTACTATCTAATGAAAAGTGTAAAAAAAATAGATGTTTAGAAATTTTTGAAAACAGTTATTTTTATGGGCTAAAGCACACGTATTTTTGGTGAAAGCGGCAAAATTTCAAAAAGTTGCAGTTGGTGGCTGTTTTCGTGCTGTTTTTTGCACTTATATCAAACAGCAATGTGCTACCTAATGATTGACGTGAAAAAAATTAAAAGTTAGACATTCTTAAAAATGACAATTTTTTATGGGTTATAGCACACGTGATTTTTCCCAAAACGGTAAATTTCAAAAACTTGTTATTGTTGGCCGTTTCGGTGCTGTTTTTTGCACTCGTATCAAATGGTAATGTGCTATTTAATTAATGGTGTAAACAAAATCAAAAGATATAAATTCTTAAAAATGACCATTTTTTGTGGGTTATAGCACACGTTTTTTGCCCAAAATGGCAAATTTCAAAAACTTTTCGTCAGTGGCCGTTAAAGCGACAAAACTTTAAAAAGTTGCCGTTGGTGGCCGTTTCGTGCCATTTTTTGCACTCATGTCAAATGGCAATGTAACATCTAACGAATGACATAAAAAAATAAAAAGTTAGAAAACCTTAAAAATGGCAATTTTTTGTGGGTTATAGCACACGTGTTTTTGCCCGAAACGGCAAAATTTCAAAAACTTGTTGTCGGTGGCCGTTTTCATTCCGTTTTTTGCATTCCTATTAAATGGAGATGTGCTATCTAATGATTGGTGTAAAGAAAATGAAAAGTTAGAAATTCTTAGAAATTACCATTTTTTGTGGGTAATAGCACACATTTTTTTGCCCGAAATGGCAAATTTCAAAAACTTGTCGTTGGTTATTTTTATGCCTATTTTTGCACTTGTATTAAATAACAATATACTATCTAATGAATAGTGTAAAAAAATAGAAGTTTAGAAAATTTTGAAAACAGTTATTTTTATGCGCTAAAGCAGACGTATTTTTGGTGAAAGCGGCAAAATTTCAAAAAATTGCCGTTGGTGGCCGTTTTCGTGCTGTTTTTTGCACTTATATCAAACAGCAATGTGCTACCAAATGATTGACGTGAAAAAAATTAAAAGTTAGACATTCTTAAAAATGACAATTTTTATGGGTCATAGCACATGTGGTTTTTCCCAAAACGGTAAATTTCAAAAACTTGTCGTCGTTTGCCATTTTTGTGCTGTTTTTTGCACTGGTATCAAATGGTAATGTGCTATCTAACTAATGGTGTAAGAAAATCAAAAGTTAGAAATTTTTAAAAATGACCATTTTTTGTGGGTTATAGCACACGTTTTTTTCCCAATATGGCAAATTTCAAAAACTTGTCGTCGGTAGCCGTTAAAGCTACAAAATTTTAAAAAGTTGCCGTTGGTGGCCGTTTTCGTGCCATTTTTTGCACTCATGTCAAATGGCAATGTAATATCTAACGAATGACATAAAAAAAATGAAAAGTTAGAAAACCTTAAAAATGGTAATTTTTTGTGGGTTATAGCACACGTGTTTCTGCCCGAAACGGCAAAATTTCAAAAACTTGTTGTCGGTGGCCGTTTTCATTCTGTTTTTTGCATTCCTATTAAATGGCGATGTGCTATCTAATGATTGGTGTAAAGAAAATGAAAATTTAGAAATTCTTAAAAATGACCATTTTTTGTGGGTTATAGCACACGTTTTTTTGCCCAAAATGGCAAATTTCAAAAACTTGTCGTCGGTGGCCATTTAAGCGACAAAATTTTAAAAAGTTGCCGTTGGTGGCCATTTTCGTGCCTTTTTTGCACTCATGTCAAATGGCAATGTAATATCTAACGAATGACATAAAAAAATGAAAAGTTAGAAAACCTTAAAAATGGCAATTTTTTGTGGGTTATAGCACACGTGTATTTGTCCGAAACGGCAAAATTTCAAAAACTTGTTGTCGGTGGCCGTTTTCATTCCGTTTTTGCATTCCTATTAAATGGCGATGTGCTATCTAATGATTGGTGTAAAGAAAATGAAAAGTTAGAAATTCTTAAAAATTACCATTTTTTGTGGGTAATAGCACACGTTTTTTTGCCCGAAATGGCAAATTTCAAAAACTTGTCGTTGGTTATTTTTATGCCTATTTTTGCACTTGTATTAAATAACAATGTACTATCTAATGAAAAGTGTAAAAAAAATAGATGTTTAGAAATTTTTGAAAACAGTTATTTTTATGGGCTAAAGCACACGTATTTTTGGTGAAAGCGGCAAAATTTCAAAAAGTTGCCGTTGGTGGCCGTTTTCGTGCTGTTTTTTGCACTTATATCAAACAGCAATGTGCTACCTGATGATTGACGTGAAAAAAATTAAAAGTTAGACATTCTTAAAAATGACAATTTTTTATGGGTCATAGCACACGTGGTTTTTCCCAAAACGGTAAATTTCAAAAACTTGTCGTCGTTGGTCGTTTCCGTGCAGTTTTTTGCACTCGTATCAAATGGTAATGTGCTATTTAATGAATGGTGTAAACAAAATCAAAAGATATAAATTCTTAAAAATGACCATTTTTTGTGGGTTATAGCACACGTTTTTTTGCCCAAAATGGGAAATTTCAAAAACTTTTCGTCGGTGGCCGTTAAAGCGACAAAATTTTAAAAAGTTGCCGTTGGTGGCCGTTTCGTGCCATTTTTTGCACTCATGTCAAATGGCAATGTAATATCTAACGAATGACATTAAAAAAATGAAAAGTTAGAAAACCTTAAAAATGGCAATTTTTTGTGGGTTATAGCACACGTGTTTTTGCCCGAAACGGCAAAATTTCAAAAACTTGTTGTCGGTGGCCGTTTTCATTCCGTTTTTTGCTTTCCAATTAAATGGCGATGTGCTATCTAATGATTGGTGTAAAGAAAATGAAAAGTTAAAAATTCTTAAAAATTACCTTTTTTTGTGGGTAATAGCACACGTTTTTTTGCCCGAAATGGCAAATTTCAAAAACTTGTCGTTGGTTATTTTATGCCTATTTTTGCACTTGTATTAAATAACAATGTACTATCTAATGAATAGTGTAAAAAATAGATGTTTAGAAATTTAATAAAACAGTTATTTTTATGGGCTAAAGCACACGTATTTTTGGTGAAAGCGCAAAATTTCAAAAAGTTGCCGTTGGTGGCCGTTTTCGTGCTGTTTTTTTGCACTTATATCAAACAGCAATGTGCACTTATATCAAAATTTAGACATTCTTAAAAATGACAATTTTTTATGGGTTATAGCACACATGTTTTTTTCCAAAACGGTAAATTTCAAAAACTTGTCGTCGTTGGCCGTTTCCGTGCTGTTTTTTGCACTGGTATCAAATGGTAATGTGCTATCTAATTAATGGTGTAAGAAAATCAAAAGTTAGAAATTTTTAAAAATGACCATTTTTTGTGTGTTATAGCACAAGTTTTTTTCCCAATATGGCAAATTTCAAAAACTTGTCGTCGGTAGCCGTTAAAGCGACAAAATCTTAAAAAGTTGCCCTTAGTGGCCGATTTCATGCTGTTTTTTGTACTCGTATTAAATTACGATGTACTATCTAATTAAAAGTGTAAAAAAAAGAAATTTAGATTTTAAAACAGTTATTTTTATGGGTTCTAGCACACATATTTTGGTGAAAGCGGCAAAATTTCAAAAAGTTGCCGTTGGTGGACGTTGTCGTGCTGTTTCTTGCATTTATATCAAATGGGAATTTGCTACCTAATGATTGACGTAAAAAAAATTAAAAGTTAGACATTTTTAAAAATGACAATTTTTTGTGTGTTATAGCACACGTGATTTTGTCTACAACAATAAATTTAAAAAACTTAACATCGGTGGCCATTTTCGTGCTTTTTTTGCACTCGTATTGAATGGTAATGTGCTATCTAATTAATGGTGTAAAGAAAATCAAAAGCTAGAAATACTTAAAAATAACCATTTTTTGTGGGTATAGCACACGGTTTTTTGCCCGAAATGACAAATTTAAAAAACTTGTCGTTGGTGACCGTTTTCGTGCATTTTTTGCACTCGTATTAAATGACGATGTATTATCTATTGAACGGTGTAAAAAAAGGAGAAATTTATGAATTTCTAAAAATGATCATTTTTATTGGTTATAACACACGTATTTTCGGTTTAAACGGTAAAATTTCAAAATATTGCCGTTGGTGGCAATTTTCGTACCATTTTCTGCGCTCATATTCAATGGTGATGTGCTATCTAATGAATGGTGTAAGGAAAATAAAAATTTAGAAATTTTTAAAAATGATCATTGTTATGGATTATAGCACACGTAATTTTGGTTACAACGGCAAAGTTTTAAAACGTTGCCGTTGGTGGCTGTTTTTGTACCGTTGTCTGCACTCATATTAAAAGGCGACGTGCTATCTAATAAATGGTGTAAAGAAAATGAAAAGTTTGAAAATTTTAAAAATGACTATTTTTGGTGGATTACAGCACACGTTTTTTTGCCCAAAATGGCAAATTTCAAAAATTTGTCGTCGGTGGCCGTTTTCGTTTTTTTTTTGCACTCGTATTCGACGATGATGTACTATCTAATGAATAGTGTAAAGAAATAGAAACGTAATTTTTTTTAAAAAAATGATTGTTTTTTTGGGTTATAGAACACGTATTTTTTGTTAAAGCGACAAAATTTTAAAATGTTACCGTTGGTGGCCGTTTTCGTACCATTTTTTGTACTCATATCAAATGGCAATGTGATATCTAACGAATGACATAAAAAAATGAAAAGTTAGAAAATTTTAAAATGAAAATTTTTTTTGGGTTATAGCACAAGTGTTTTTGCCAGAAATGGCAAAATTTCAAAAAATTGTCTTCGTTGGCCGTTTTTGTGCTGTTTTTTGCACTCGTATCAAATGGTACTGTGCTATCTAATTAATGGTGTAAAGAAAATCAAAAGTTAAAAATTCTTAAAAATGACCATTTTGTGGGTTATAGCACACGTTTTTTGTCCGAAATGGCAAATTTCAAAAACTCTTCGTTGGTGGCCGTTTTCGTGCCTATTTTGCACTCGTATTAAATGACGATGTATTATCTATTGAACGGTGTAAAAAAAGGAGAAATTTATTAATTTCTAAAAATGATCATTTTTATGGGTTACACGTATTTTCGGTTAAAACGGTAAAATTTTAAAATATTGCCATTGGTGGCAATTTTCGTACCATTTTTTGCGCTCATATTCATTAGTGATGTGCTATCTAATGAATGGTGTAAGGAAAATAAAAAGTTAGAAATTTTTAAAAATGATCATTGTTATGTGTTATAGCACACGTAATTTTGGTTACAACGGCAAAGTTTTAAAAAGTTGTCGTTGGTGGCCGTTTTTGTACAGTTGTCTGCACTCATATTAAAAGGCAATGTGCTATCTAATTAATGGTGTAAAGAAAACTAAAAGTTAGATATTTTTAAAAATGACTATTTTTTGTGGATTATAACACACGTTTTTTTGCCCAAAATGGCAAATTTCAAAAACTTGTCGTCGGTGGCCGTTTTCGTGCATTTTTTGCACTCATATTCAATGATGATTTATTATCTATTGAACGGTTTAAAAAAAAGAGAAATTTAGGAATTTCTAAAAATGATCATTTTTATGGGATATAACATACGTATTTTCGGTTAAAACGGTAAAATTTCAAAATATTGCCGTTGGTGGCAATTTTCGTACCATTTTTTGCTCTCATATTCAATGGTGATGTGCTATCTAATGAATGATTTAAGGAAAATAAAAAGTTAGAAATTTTTAAAAATGATCATTGTTATGGGTGATCGCACACGTAATTTTGGTTACAACGGCAAAATATCAAAAAGTTGCTGTTGGTGGCCGTTTTTTGTACCGTTATCTGCACTCATATTAAAAGGCAATGTGCTATCTAATGAAGGGTTCAAAGAAAACTAAAAGTTAGAAATTTTTAAAAATGACTATTTTTTGTGGGTTATAACACACGATTTTTTGCCCAAAATGGCAAATTTCAAAAACTTGTCGTCGGTGGCCGTTTTCGTGCTTTTTTTGCACTCGTATTCAATGATAATGTACTATCTAATGAATAATGTAAAAAAATAGAAACGTATTTTTTTAAAAAATGATCATTTTTTGGGTTATAGAACACGTATTTTTTGTTAAAGCGACAAAATTTTAAAAAGTTACCGTTGGTGGCCGTTTTCGTGCCATTTTTTGCACTCATATCAAATGGAAATGTGATATCTAACGAATGACATAAAAAAATGAAAAGTTACAAAAACTTTAAAATGAAAATTTTTTGTAGGTTATAGCACACGTGTTTTTGCCTGAAACGGCAAAATTTCAAAAACTTGTCGTCGGTGGCCGTTTTCGTTCCTTTTTTGCACTCCTATTAAATGGGGATGTCCTATCTAATGAATAGTGTAAAGAAAATGAAAAGTTAGAAATTCTTTAAAATTATCATTTTTTGTGGGTTATAGTACACGTTTTTTTGCCGGAAACGGCAAATTTCAAAAACTTGTCGTCGGCCATTTTCATGCCTTTTTTGCACTCGTATTAAATAACGATGTTATATCAAATTAATAGTATAAAAAAGATATTTAGAAATTTTTTAAAACTTTTATTTCTATGGGTTATAGCACACGTATTTTTGATAAAAGCGGCAAAATTTTAAAAAGTTGCCGTTGGTGGCCGTTTTCGTGCGGTTTTTTGCACTTATATCAAATGGCAATGTGCTACCTAATGATTGACGTAAAAAAACTGAAAGTTAGACATTCTTAAAAATGACAATTTTTTGTGGGTTATAGCACACGTATTTTTGCCCAAAACGGTAAATATTAAAAACTTGTCGTTGTTGGCCTTTTTCGTGCTGTTTTTTGCACTCGTATCAATTGGTTATATGCATTCTAATTAATGGTGTAAAGAAAATCAAAAGTTAGAAATTCTTAAAAATAACCATTTTTGTGGGTTATATCACACGTTTTTTTGCCCAAATGACAAATTTCAAAAAACTTATCGTCGGTAGCCGTTAAAGCGATACAATTTTAAAAAGTTACCGTTGGTGGCCGTTTTCGTGCCATTTTTTGCACTCATATCAAATGACAATGTGATATCTAACGAATGACATAAAAAAAATGAAAAGTTAGAAAATCTAACAAATGGAAATTTTTTGTGGGTTATAGCATACGTGTTTTTGCACGAAACGGTAAAATTTCAAAAACTTGTCGTCAGTGGCCGTTTTCGTTCCCTTTTTTGCACTCCTATTAAATGTCGATGTGCTATCTATTGAATAGTGTAAAGAAAATGAAAAGTTAGAAATTCTTAAAAATTACCATTTTTTGTGGGTTATATAGCACACTTTTTTTTGCCCTAAACACCAAAATTTCAAAAACTTGTTGTTGGTGGCCGTTTTCATTCTGTTTTTTGCACTCCTATTAAAAGACGATGTGCTATCTAATGAATAGTGTAAAGAAATAGAAAAGTTAGAAATTCTGAAAAATTACCATTTTTTGTGGGTTATAGCATACTTTTTTTGCCCGAAATGGCAAATTTCAAAAACTAGACGTCGGCCATTTTCATGCCCTTTTTTGCACTCGTATTTAATAACGATGTACTATCTAATGAATAATGTAAAAAATAATTTAGAAAATTTTTAAAACAGTTATATTTATGGGTTATAACACACGTATTTTTGGTGAAAGCTGCAAAATTTCAAAAATGTTGCCGTTGGTGGCCGTTTTCTTGCTTTTTCTTGCACTTATATCAAATGGGAATGTGCTACCTAATGATTGAAGTAAAAAAAAATTAAAAGTTAGACATTCTTAAAAATGACAATTTTTTGTGGGTTATATCACACGTGTTTTTGTCCACAACATATTTTTGGTGAAAGCGGCAAAATTTCAAAAACTTGTCATTGGTGGCCATTTTCGTGCTTTTTTTGCACTCGTATTAAATGACGATGTATTATCTATCGAACGGTGTAAAAAAGGAGAAATTTATGAATTTTTAAAAATGATCATTTTTATGGGTTATAACACACGTTCTTTCGGTTAAAATAGTAAAATTTCAAAAAATTGCCGTTGGTGGCAATTTTCGTACCATTTTTTGCGCTCATATTCAATGGTGATGTGCTATCTAATGAATGGTGTAAGGAAAAAAAAAGTTAGAAATTTTTAAAAATGATCATTGTTATGAGTAATAGCACACGTAATTTTGGTTACAATGGCAAACTTTCAAAAGGTTGCTGTTGGTGGCCGTTTTTGTTCTGTTATCTACACTTATATTAAAAGTCAATGTACTATCTAATGAATGGTGTAAGGAAAACGAAAAGTTATAAATTCTTAAAAATGACTATTTTTTGTGGGTTATAGCACATGTTGTTTTGCCCAAAATGGCAAATTTCAAAAACTTGTCGTCGGTGGCCGTTTTCGTGTTTTTTTTGCACTTGTATTCAACGATAATGTACTATCTAATGAATTGTGTATAAAAATAGAAACGGAATTTTTTTAAAAAATGATCATTTTATGGGTTATAACACACGTATTTTTTGTTAAAGCGACAAAATTTTAAAAAGTTGCATTTGGTGGCCGTTCTCGTGCCATTTTTTGCACTCATTTCAAATGACAATGTGATATCTAACGAATGACAATGTGATATCTAACGAAACGGCAAATTTCAAAAACTTGTCGTCGGCCATTTTCATGCCGTATTTTGCACTCGTAATAAATTACGATATACTATCTAATGAATAGTGTAAAAAATTGATATTTAGAAATTTTTTAAAACAGTTATTTTTATAGGTTATAGCACACGTATTTTTCGTGAAAGCGGCAAAATTTCAAAAAGTTGCAGTTGGTGGCAGTTTTCGTGCTGTTTTTTGCACTTATATTAAATGGAAATGTGCTACCTAATGATTGACGTAAAAAAAATAAAAGTTATAAATTCTTAAAAATGACAATTTTTTGTGGGTTATAGCACACGTGTTTTTGCCTAAAACGGTAAATTTCAAAAACTTGTCGTCGTTGACCATTTTCGTGCTGTTTTTTGCACTCGTATCAAATTGTAATGAACTATCTAATTATTGGTGTGAAGAAAATCAAATTTTAAAAATTTTTAAAAATGACCATTTTTTTGGGTTATAACACACGTTTTTTTGCCCGAAATGGCAAATTTCAAAAACTTGTCGTTGGTGGCCGTTTTCGTACCTTTTTTGCACTCGTATTAAATGACAATGTATTATTTATTGAACGGTGTAAAAAAAGAAAAAATTTATGAATTTCTAAAAATGATCATTTTTATGGGTTAAAACACACGTATTTTCGGCTAAAACGGTAAAATTTAAAAAATTGCCATTGGTGGCAATTTTCGTACCATTTTTTGAGCTCATATTCAATGGTAATGTGCTATCTAATGAATGGTGTAAGGAAAATAAAAAGTTAGAAATTTTAAAAAATGATCGTTCTTATGGGTTATAGCACACGTAATTTTGGTTACAACGGCAAACTTTCAAAAAGTTGCCGTTAATGGCCGTTTTTGTACCTTTATCTGCACTCATATTAAAATGCGATGTGCTATCTAATGATTAGTGTAAGGAAAACGAAAAGTTAGAAAATTTTAAAAATGACTATTTTTGTGGGTTAAAGCACACGTTTTTTTGCCCAAAATGACAAATTTTAAAAACTTGTCGTCATTAGCCGTTTTCGTGTTTTTTTTACACTTGTATTCAACGATAATGTACTGTCTAATGAAAAGTGTAAAAAAATAGAAACGTAATTTTTTTTAAAAATGATCATTTTTATAGGTTATAGAACACGTATTTTTTGTTAAAGCGACAAAATTTTAAAATGTTACCGTTGGTGGCCGTTTTCGTGCCATTTTTTGTACTCATATCAAATGGCAATGTGATATCTAACGAATGACATAAAAAAATGAAAAGTTAGAAAATTTTAAAATGGAAATTTTTTGTGGGTTATAGCACACGTGTTTTTACCCAAAGCGGTAAATTTCAAAAACTTGTCGTCGTTGGCCATTTTCGTGCTGTTTTTTGCACTCGTATCAAATGCTAATGTGCAATCTAACTAATGGTGTAAAGAAAATCAAAAGTTAAAATTTTTAAAAATGACCATTTTTTGTGAGTTATAGCACACGTTTTTTGCCCGAAACGGCAAAATTTCAAAAACTTGTCGTAGGTAGCCGTTTTCGTTCCGTTTTTTGCACTCCTATTAAATGGCGATGTGCTATCTAATGAGTAGTGTAAAGAAAATGAAAAGTTAAAAATTCTTAAAAATTACCATTTTTTGTGGGTTATAGCACACGTTTTTTTGCCCGAAAGGGAAAATTTTGAAAAATTGTCGTCGGCCATTTTTATACCATATTTTGCACTTGTATTAAATAACGATGTACTATCTAATGAATAGTGTAAAAAAATAGATATTTAGAAATTTCTTAAAACAGTTATTTTTATGGGTTATATAGCACGCGTATTTTCGGTGAAAGCGGCAAAATTTCAAAAAGTTGCCGCAAGTTGCCGTTTTCGTGCTGTTTTTTGCACTTATATCAAATGGCAATGTGCTACGCAATGATTGACCTAAAAAAATAAAATTTAGACATTCTTAAAAATGACAATTTTTTTGTGGGTTATAGCACACGTGTTTTTGCCCAAAACGGTAATTTTCAAAAACTTGTCGTCGTTGTCCAATTTCGTGCTGTTTTTTGCACTCGTATCAAATGGTAATGTGCTAATTTATTAATGGCGTAAAGAAAAATCAAAAGTTAGAAATTCTTAAAAATGACCATTTTTTGTGGGTTATAGCACACGTTTTTTTGCCCAAAATGGCAAATTTCAAAAACTTGTCGTCGGTGGCCGTTAAAGCAACAAAATTTTAAAAAGTTGCCGTTGATGGCCGTTTTCGTGCCATTTTTGGCGCTCATATCAAACGTCAATGTGATATTTAACGAATGACATAAAAAATGAAAATTTATAAAATCTTAAAAATGGAAATTTTTTGTGGGTTATAGCATACGTTTTTTTGCCCGAAACGACAAATTTCAAAAAGTTGTCGTCGGCCATTTTCGTGCCGTTTTTTGCACTCGTATTAAATAACGATGTACTATCTAATGAATAGTGAAAAAATAGATATTTAGAAATTTTTGAAACAGTTATTTTTATGGGTTATAGCACACGTATTTTTGGTGAAAGCGGCAAAATTTCAAAAAGTTGCATTTGGTGGCCGTGTTCGTGCTGTTTTTTGCACTTATATCAAATGGCAATGTGCTACCCAATGATTGACCTAAAAAAAATAAAATTTAGACATTCTTAAAAATGACAATTTTTTTGTGGGTTATAGCACACGTGTTTTTGCCCAAAACGGTAATTTTCAAAAACTTGTCGTCGTTGTCTAATTTCGTTCTGTTTCTTGCACTCGTATCAAATGGTAATGTTCTAATTTATTATTGGTGTAAAGAAAATGAAAAGTTACAAATTCTTAAAAATGACCATTTTTTGTGGGTTATAGCACACGTTTTTTTGCCCAAAATGGTAAATTTCAAAAACTTGTCGTCAGTGGCCGTTAAAG
The DNA here is from genome assembly GCA_016586305.1 of Ophiorrhiza pumila. Classification (NCBI taxonomy): domain Eukaryota; kingdom Viridiplantae; phylum Streptophyta; class Magnoliopsida; order Gentianales; family Rubiaceae; genus Ophiorrhiza; species Ophiorrhiza pumila. The sequence continues at coordinate 39,779,227 of BLIW01000011.1, read as the reverse complement.
CGAGACAGTTTTAAAACGTTGCCGTTAGTGTCCGTTTTCGTGCCATTTTTTGCACTCATTTCAAATGGCAATGTGATATCTAACGAATGACATAAAAAAAATGAAAAGTTAGAAGATCTTAAAAATGGAAATTTTTTGTGCGTTATAGCACACGTGTTTTGCCCGAAACGGCAAAATTTCAAAACTTGTCATCGTTGGCCGTTTTCATTCCGTTTTTTGCACTCTTATTAAATGGCGATGTGCTATCTATTGAATAGTGTAAAGAAAATGAAAAGTTAGAAATTCTTAAAAATTACCATTTTTGTGGGTTATAGCACACGTTTTTTTGTCCGAAACGCCAAAATTTAAAAAACTTGTCGTCGGTGACCGTTTTCGTTCCCTTTTTCGCACGCCTATTAAATTGAGATGTGCTATCCAATCAATAGTGTAAAGAAAATGAAAAGTTAAAAATTCTTAAAAATTACCATTTTTTGTGGGTTATATCACACGTTTTTTTGCCCGAAACTGCAAATTTAAAAAACTAGTCGTCGGCCATTTTCATGCCCTTTTTTGCACTCGTATTAATTAACGATGTACTATCTAATGAATAGTGTAAAAAACGAAATTTAGAAAATTTTTAAGACGGTTATTTTTATGGGTTATATCACATGTATTTTTAGTGAAAACTGCAAAATTTCAAAAGTTGCCGTTGGTGGCCGTTTTCGTGCTGTTTTTTGCATTTATATCAAATGGCAATGTGCTACCTAATGATTTACGTAAAAAATATTAAAAGTTAGACATTCTTAAAAATGACAATTTTTGTGGGTTATAGCACACGTGTTTTTGTCCAAAACAATAAATTTCAAAAACTTAACGTCGGTGGCCGTTTTCGTGCTGTTTTTTGCACTCGTATCAAATGGTAATGTGCTATCTAATTAATGGTGTAAAGAAAATCAAAAGTTAGAAATTCTTAAAAACGACCATTTTTTATGGGTTATAGCACACGTTTTTTAGCCCGAAATGGAAAATTTCAAAAACTTGTCGTTGGTGGCCGTTTTCGTATTTTTTTTGCACTCGTATTAAATGACGATGTATTATCTATTGAACGGTGTAAAAAAGGAGAAATTTATGAGTTTCTAAAAATGATCATTTTTATGGGTTATAACACACATATTTTCGGTTAAAACGGTAAAATTTCAAAAAATTGCCGTTGGTGGCAATTTTCGTACCATTTTTTGCGCTCCTATTCAATGGTGATGTGCTATCTAATGAATGGTTTAAGGAAAATAAAAAGTTATAAATTTTTAAAAAATGATCATTTTTATGGGTTATAGCACACGTATTTTTGGTTAAAGCAGCAAAATTTGAAAAAGTTGCCATTGGTGGCCGTTTTCATGCCTTTTTTTGTACTTATATAAAATGAAAATGTGATATCTAACAAATGACATAAAAAATGAAGAGTTAAAAAATCTTTAAAATGGCAATTTTTTGTTAGTTGTAGCACACGTGTTATTGACCGAAACTGCAAAATTTTAAAAACTTGTCGTCGGTGACCATTTTCGTTCCGTTTTTTGCACTCCTATTAATTTGCGATGTGCTATCTATTTAATAGTGTAAAGAAAATGAAAATTTAGAAATTTTAAAAATTACCATTTTTTGTGGGTAATAACACATGTTTTTTTGCCCGAAACGGCAAATTTCAAAAACTTGTCGTCAGCCATTTTAATTTCCTTTTTTGCACTCGTATTAAATAACGATGTACTATATAATGAATAGTGTAAAAAAAAGATATTTAGAAATTTTTTTAAAACTGTTGCTTTTATGAGTTATAGCACATGTATTTTTGGTGAAAGCGGTAAAATTTAAAAAAGTTGCCGTTGGTGGCCGTTTTCATGCTTTTTTTGTACTTACATCAAATGACAATGTGCTACCTAATGATTGACATAAAAAAAATTAAAAGTTAGACATTCTTAAAAATGACAATTTTTTGTAGGTTATAGCACACGCGTTTTTGCCCAAAACGGTAAATTTCAAAAATTTAACGTCGGTGGTCGTTTTCAGGCTATTTTTTGCTCTCATATCAAATGGTAATCTGTTATCTAATGAATGGTGTAAAGAAAATCAAAAGTTAGAAATTCTTTAAAATGACCATTTTTTGTGGGTTATAGCACATGTTTTTTTTGCCCGAAATGGCAAATTTCAGAAACTTGTCGTTGGTGGCCATTTTCGTGCCTTTTTTGCACTCGTATTAAATGACGATGTATTATCTATTGAACGGTGTAAAAAAGGAGAAATTTATGAATTTCTAAAAATGATCATTTTTATGGGTTATAACACACGTTTTTTTTTGGAAGAACCTAAATTTTATATAGCTTGGACAAAATACAGTGCTAGATATACCCGAACACACTATTACAAAGAGTAAAAGTAGTAAATTTGGAGTACTACTTCATTACATGAAATCGTTACGCGATTAAAAAACAGCACTTTGGGGTTTTACTCCATTATATGACTTTTCACCTTTATATATATGAAGGAAATGAGAGGAGGGCTACTCTAGACCAATCTGAAGTAGGCCTGCTCTTTTTTCCACTCGAAGTAACATATAGTACATGGTTAAACTTTCTAAATGTCAGCTTGAAACATTTACCAAAATGATGAAATCTAATTACCCTTTCTCACAATTATCCATCGGCTTGTCAGCCCCAAAATTGTATGAAGATTTCCATACCTCACCACTGCCTTACCACAATCTATTAACCCTAGTACCTATAATGCAAAATGCTGCATTCTGCAGTAAACCACTACGAGCAAAATCAACACGAAGTTAGTCTATCATCTATTTCATTTAAACCATCACAAAGCAGCCACCATTACTTACTAAACGTGCTAACTAATCCGTTATTCACTTCACCAAAAATCTAAACCACAATAAGCAATCCTATATAACAGTCAGAACTGTCCCCTCACATGTTCTCATTTAGCATCACGAGTCTAACTAGTCCAAAGCAGAACCATGACAATGCATTACATAAGCCCATCAAAAGCAAATAGACTAAATGCAACAGAACACCTCAGGTTTAGCAACATCACATTCCATTTCCATACCAATTCAAGCAAAATCCATGCAAAATCCATTTCCGTAATGTATTGCTACAAGTTCATAACCTCCCCACACCACCCCACAGTCAAGCACTGAGCATCAAACCTGTTCTGCATAAACACGTAGCCTGCCTTCCACCTAGCAGTCAAACTAACCAATTCCACTTCAACATTTCACACCTAACAATCAAATTAACATCAACATAGCCCCATACAGTGGCAGCATTCAAAACGACTAATCCCAATTTATGGCAGACAACCTCAAACCAAGCATGCTCACCACATATCAGATTAGCCATGTCTAGACTCCAACAACCAGATAAACAAAATATGCCAAACCATGGTTAGGCATACCATCCCTGTATAAACTATACTTCCATATCTAACACCTAAACGCTACATAGCCATAACAAGCTAAAGCATAACTAACCATGCCGAACCATGGTTAGGTTATAACACACGTATTTTCGGTTAAAACGGTAAAATTTCAAAAAATTGCCGTTGGTGGCAATTTTCGTACCATTTTTTGCGCTCATATTCAGTGGTGATGTGCTATCTAATGAATGATGTAAGGAAAATAAAAAGTTATAAATTTTTAAAAACTATCATTGTTATGGGTTATAGCACACGAAATTTTGGTTACAATGGCAAAATTTCAAAAAGTTGCCGTTAGTGGCCGTTTTTGTACCTTTATCTGCACTCATATTAAAAGGCGGTATGCTATTTAATGAATGGTGTAAATAAAACGAAAAGTTAGAAATTTTTTAAAATTACTATTTTTTGAGGGTACAGCACATGTTTTTTTTGCCCAAAATGGCAAATTTCAAAAACTTGTCGTCGGTGGCCGTTTTCGTGCTTTTTTTTGCACTCGTATTAACCGATGATGTACTATCTAATGAATAGTGTAAAAAATAGAAATATAAATTTTTTTTAAAAATGATCATTTTTATGGGTTATAGCACACGTATTTTTGGTTAAAGTGACAAAATTTTAAAAAGTTGCCGTTGGTGGCCGTTTTCGTACCATTTTTTTGCACTCATATCAAATGGCAATGTGATATCTAACGAATGACATAAAAAAATGAAAAGTTAGAAAATCTTAAAAATGGCAATTTTTTGTTGGTTATAGCACACGTGTTTTTGCCCGAAGCGCCAAAATTTCAAAAACTTGTCGTCGGTGGCAGTTTTCGTTCCCTTTTTTGCACTACTATTAAATGGTGATGTGCTATCTAATGAATAGTGTAAAGAAAATGAAAAGTTATAAATTCTTAAAAATTACCTTTTTTGTGGGTTATAGCACACGTTTTTTTGTCCGAAACGGCAAATTTCAAAAACTTGTCGTCAGCCATTTTCATGCCCTTTTTTGCACTCGTATTAAATAACGATGTACTATCTAATGAATAGTGTAAAAAAATTTTAAAACAGTTATTTTTATGGGTTATAGCACACGTATTTTTTGTGAAAGCGGCAAAATTTCAAAAAAATTGCCGTTGGTGGCTGTTTTCGTGTTGTTTTTTGCACTTATATCAAATGGCAATGTGCAACCTAATGATTGACGTAAAAAACATTAAAAGTTAGACATTCTTAAAAATGACAATTTTTTGTGGGTTATATAGCACACGTGTTTTTTGCCCAAAACAGTAAATTTCAAAAACTTAATGTCGATGGCCGTTTTCGTGCTGTTTTTTGCACTCGTATCAAACGATAATGTGCTATCTAATTAATGGTGTAATGAAAATCAAAAGTTAGAAATTCTTAAAAATGACATTTTTTGTGGGTAGCACACGTTTTTTTACCCGAAATGGCAAATTTCAAAAACTTCTCGTTGGTGGCTGTTTTCGTGCCTTTTTTGCACTCGTATTAAATGACAATGTATTATCTATTGAACGGTGTAAAAAAGGAGAAATTTATGAATTTCTAAAAATGATCATTTTTATGGATTATAACACGCATATTTTTTATTAAAAGGGTAAAATTTCAAAAAATTGCCGTTTGTGGCAATTTTCGTACCATTTTTTGTACTCATATTCAATGGTGACGTGCTATCTAATGAATGGTGTAAGGAAATAAATAGTTAGAAATTTTTAAAAATGATCATTGTTATGGGTTATAGCGCATGTAATTTTGGTTACAACGGCAAAATTTTAAAAAGTTGCCGTTGGTGGCCGTTTTGTACTGTTATTTGTACTCATATTAAAAGGCGATGTGCTATCTAATGAATGGTGTAAAGAAAACGAAAAGTTAGAAATTTTTAAAAATGACTATTTTTTGTGGGTTATAGCACACATTTTTTTGCCCAAAATGGCAAATTTCAAAAACTTGTCGTCGGTGGCCGTCAAAGAGACAAAATTTTAAAAAGTTGCCGTTGGAGGCCGTTTTCGTGCCATTTTTTGCACTCATATCAAATGGCAATGTGATATCTAACGAATGACATAAAAAATGAAAAGTAAGAAAATCTTAAAAATGGCAATTTTTTAATGGTTATAGCACACGTATTTTTGGTGAAAGCGGCAAAATTTCAAAAAGTTGCCGTTGGTGGCCATTTTCATGCTGTTTTTTGCACTTATATCAAATTGGAATGTGCTACCTAATGATTGACATAAAAAAAATTAAAAGTTAGACATTCTTAAAATGACAATTTTTTGTGGGTTATAGCACACGTGTTTTTGCCCGAAACGGTAAATTTCAAAAACTTGTCGTCAGTGGCCGTTTTCGTACTGTTTTTTGCACTCGTATCAAATGGTAATGTGTTATCTAATTAATGGTGTAAAGAAAATCAAAAGTTAGAAATTCTTAAAAATGGCCATTTTTAATGGGTTATAGCACACGTTTTTTTTTTTACCAAAACTATATATATATATCATCATGAACAAAAGATGATGTCGGATGTGCCCGTCACACCGTTACAAAATAGAAACAAGTAAACATAAACTTGGAGTACTACTCCATTACATGGAATTACACAAAAGGAATCCGAGATTTAGAGGACCACTACTAAGGACGTCCCAAGAAGCAATAATCTATATCCCGTAAATTAGAAAAACCTAAGTAAATTAGAACAAACCTAAGTAAATGAGTCAAAGGACCTAAAAACTAGCCTAACTATACTGTTCTGATCTTCATCTTCTAGAAATATACAAATCTGCAATATGAGCCATATAAAGTACCACTGTATGTTTAACCAAAAGGGTTCACACGAGAGCCATCCCTAGAATTAAGCATCCATCAATTCATCGAGGTCCTCGAACAAAGTCACTACATTCACCCATCCTCTCCATTTAAGGGACAGCAGCCCACAAAACATCAAACCAGCATACCACGGCCAAGCATCAGCCCTGCCACCCCCATAACCACAAGAGCCCAATAGCAGCAGCCAAGGATACACAAAATTATTATCATACCAGGGCAAAACAAGTTTTACCAGATACCAAGCATGTCCATACAGTAAGGAGAGCATCAACTTAACAATAGAGCTTCCCTTGTAAAGCCAAAGATATACATACAAAATCTGCCAAAAATTCAGTAGCACTTCCCCTGTCTGCTCCCTCATTTCACTGTTAAAGCATCCTAACAAGCGCAGGAGAATTCTCCAGCAGCATCATTCACCACCAAGAACGTATTTCTCAAAGAATTCAGAATCAGCAACAAAGCAAGCAGTGCACAATTCCGAATAAAATCACCAGTACCATCATAGCAAAATACATCACAAAACAAGGTCCAAACAATAGCTTGAACAACCAAAGGCAGTCATTAAAATCTGTGAGAGCATTGAACATCAAAACGGGCCAACTGATGTAAACTTCAGTAATCAGGGGCCAACACTCAAGCCTAGCACTTACATATCCCTGCTGTGGTTCCATCTTTTGCCTTCCGAATAGCATATGAACGGATTTCGCTCCCTAAGCCTCCTTCCCGATGTGAGATTAGCTTTTGGGCTCACCAAGGCTTCCATGAACTTCGTTTTCTTGACTGATTTCTGTTGTCTTTCCATTTTATCAATGAATTTGTACAGCTCGTCTTGGGGTTCCTCATCAAAACTATTCTCTGTCCATCGGTCTTGTCCCTCGTCCTCCGACTCTACTTCAGTTGGGATGTCTTGTAGGGCTACTAAATCCGATGTGGAACTGACTTTAATGAATTCCCCTGCTTCCCATCTCAGCGTAGGCATAGCTCTTAGTATTTTACAATCTGTCCTGGGATTACCTTTATGCAGTGACGATGATTCTCCTTCTTCCCAGCTAACCGTTACGTTGATTGCCTCCTTATTCGACCTTGTACTGTCCACCCGACCTATTTGGGGAGGGTCCTTCGGGGCTGCTTCAAAATTCGCAATCTCATTTACCCTTTCCAAATCTACATTGGATGGAGGAGAAGGGTCAATCAGGGCAACTGGTGCTCCTTCTGTCCTGTTAATAAGTTCCAAGAATTGCCCAAGGTTAGCCAAGAAGTGGCCAACATTTTTTCCCGCATGATCAGTGATATCTATTCCTTCCGAGGATTCCGTGCCTCTACCCTCAGCTGATCTATTCACTTCATTCCCATCAGCAAGCATTCGACTCTGGGTTGGATTATTGACATCTGTAATTGAGAGTAGTTGAACACCATCATTTGGAGCAGAGCTGTGCTCGTTTTCCCCTCTTGGTTTGTGACTCTCTTCCAACAATGAGAAGCCCTCACAGTTCCTTTCTCTGTCCTGCACCCCGGTCCTTTGAGAAGGCAGAAGCTCCAAGTCATGACTACTCTGAGACTCGGGCATTTTAAACACTTGATGCACGTTGGACTTTTGCAGAGATGTAGATGCTACACGTCCTGGGAGAATAACTGACTTTCCTTTGTTAAAATTATCCATTGAGGCATTGTTATTGGGAAGTTTGAGAAGATCATTAGCACTTGGTCTACGTTCCTTCTGCAGCCAAACCTGCTTTAATCTGTGATTCCCTTCTACTTGCTCTGAGCTATTCTCGCAGTCAGCTGGAAGATGACCCAATTTGTGGCATTTTTCATAGTAAGTAGGCTTGTCCTCTACCTGGATTGCTTGCCAGAATCCTTTGTCTCCCTTGCCAATCCAAACACGTTCACACGTTTTTTTGCCCGAAATGGCAAATTTCAAAAACTTGTCGTTGGTGGTCGTTTTTGTGCCTTTTTTGCACTCGCATTAAATGAAGATGTATTATCTATTGAACGGTGTAAAAAAAGGGGAAATTTATGAATTTCTAAAAATGATCATTTTATGGGTTATAACACACGTATTTTCGATTAAAACGGCAAAATTTCAAAAAATTGCCGCTGGTGGCAATTTTCGTACCATTTTTTACGCTCATATTCAATGGTGATGTGCTTTCTAATAAATGGTTTAAGGAAAATAAAAAGTTAGAAATTTTTAAAATATGGGTTATATCACACGTAATTTTGGTTACAACGGTAAAGTTTCAAAAAGTTGCCGTTGGCAGCCATTTTTGTAACATTATCTGCACTCATATTAAAAAGCGATGTGCTATCTAATGAATGGTGTAAAGAAAATGAGAAGTTAGAAATTTTTAAATATGACTATTTTTTGTTGGTTATAGCACACGTTTTTTTGCCCAAAATATCATATTTCAAAAACTTGTCGTCGGTGGCCGTTAAAGCGACAAAATTTTAAAAAATTGTCGTTGGTGGCCATTTTTGTGCCATTTTTTGCACTCATATCAAATAGCAATGTGATGTTTAACGAATGAAATAAAAAATGAAAAGTTAGAAAATCTTAAAAATGGCAATTTTTTGTGGGATATAGCACACGTGTATTTGCCCGAAATGACAAAATTTCAAAAACTTGTCATCGGTGGCTGTTTTCGTTCCGTTTTTTGCACTCCTATTAAATGGCAATGTGCTATCTAATAAATAATTTAAAGAAAATGAAAATTTAGAAATTCTTGAAAATTACCATTTTTTGTAGGTTTTAGTACACGTTTTTTTGTCCGAAATGGCAAATTTCAAAAATTTGTCGTAGGCCATTTTCATGTCTTTTTTTCACTCTTATTAAATAACGATGTACTATGTAATAAATAGTGTAAAAAAAGAAATTTAGAAACTTTTTAAAACAGTTATTTTTATGGGTTATAACACACGTATTTTTGTCCAAAACAATAAATTTCAAAAACTTAACGTCGGTGGCAGTTTTCGTGCTGTTTTTTGCACTTATATCAAATGGAAATGTGATGCCTAATTAACGGTGTAAAGAAAATCAAAAGTTAGAAATTCTTAAAAATGACCATTTTGTGGGTTATAGCACACGTTTTTTTGCCCGAAATGGCAAATTTGAAAAACTTGTCGTTGATGGCCGTTTTCGTGCTTTTTTTGCACTCGTATTAAATTACAATGTGTTATCTAACGAATGACATAAAAAAATGAAAAGTTAGAAAATCAAAAAAATGGCAATTTTTTATGGGTTATAGCACACGTATTTTTGGTGAAAGCGGCAAAATTTCAAAAAGTTGCCGTTGGTGCCACTTTCGTGCTGTTTTTTGCACTTATATCAAATGACAATTTGCTATCTAACGAATGACATAAAAAAATTAAAAGTTAAAAATTCTAAAAAATGGCAATTTTTTATGGGTTATAGTACACGTATTTTTGGTGAAAGCGGAAAAATTTCAAAAAGTTGCCGTTGGTGTTCGTTTTCGTGCTGTTTTTTGCACTTATATCAAATGGCAATGTGCTACCTAATGATTGACATAAAAAAAATTGAAAGTTAGACATTCTTAAAAATGACAATTTTTTGTGGGTTATAGCACACGTGTTTTTGCCCAAAACGGTAAATTTCAAAAACTTGTCGTCAGTGGCTGTTTTCATACTGTTTTTTGAACTCGTATCAAATGGTAATGTGCTATCTAATTAATGGTGTAAAGAAAATCAAAAGTTAGAAATTCTTAAAAATGACCATTTTTTATGGGTTATAGCACACGTTTTTTTGCCCGAAATGGCGAATTTCAAAAACTTGTCGTTGGTGGACACTTTTGTGCCTTTTTTGCACTCGCATTAAATGACGATGTATTATCTATTGAACGGTGTAATAAAAAGAGAAATTTATGAATTTCTAAAAATGTTCATTTTTATGGGTTATAACACACGTATTTTTAGATAAAACGGTAAAATTTCAAAAAATTGCCTTTGATGGCAATTTTCGTACCATTTTGTGCGCTCATATTCAATAGTGATGTGATGTCTAACGAATGACATAAAAAATGAAAAGTTAGAAAATCTTAAAAATGGCAATTTTTTATGGGTTATAGCACACGTATTTTTGGTGAAAGCGGAAAAATTTCAAAAAGTTGCCGTTGGTGGCCGTTTTCATGCTGTTTTTTGCACTTATATCAAATGGCAATGTGCTACCTAAAGATTGACATAAAAAAATTAAAAGTTAGACATTCTTAAAAATGACAATTTTTTGTGGGTTATAGCACATGTGTTTTTGCCCAAAACGGTAAATTTCCAAAACTTGTCGTCAGTAGCCGTTTTCATACAGTTTTTTGCACTCGTATCAAATGGTAATGTGCTATCTAATTAATGGTGTAAAGAAAATCAAAAGTTAGAAATGCTTAAAAATGACCATTTTTTATGGGTTATAGCACACGTTTTTTTGTCCGAAATGGCAAATTTCAAAAATTTGTCGTTGGTGGCCGTTTTTGTGCCTTTTTTGCCCCCACATTAAATGACGATGTATTATCTATTGAACGGTGTAAAAAAGGGGAAATTTATGAATTTTTAAAAATGATCATTTTTATGGGTTATAACACACGTATTTTCGGATAAAACGGTAAAATTTCAAAAAATTGCCTTTGGTGGCAATTTTCATACCATTTTTTGCGCTCATATTCAATAATGATGTGGTATCTAATGAATGGTGTAAGGAAAATAAAAAGTTAGAAATTTTAAAAAATTATCTTTGTTATGGGTTATAGCACACGTAATTTTTGTTACAACGGCAAAATTTCAAAAAGTTACCGTTGGTGGCCGTTTTTGTACCTTTTTTGAACTCATATTAAAAGGCGATGTGTTATCTAATGAATGGTGTAAAGAAAACGAAAAGTTAGAAATATTAAAAATGACTATTTTTTTGTGGGTTATAGCACACGTTTTTTTGCCCAAAATGGCAAATTTCAAAAACTTGTCATCGGTGGCCGTTAAAGCGACAAAATTTTAAAAAGTTGCCGTTGGTGGCCGTTTTCGTGCCTTTTTTTGCACTCATATCAAATGGCAATGTGATATCTAATGAATAACATAAAAAAATGAAAAGTTAGAAAATCTTAAAAATGGCAATTTTTTGTGGGTTATAGCACATGTGTTTTTGCCGAAACGGCAAAATTTCAAAAACTTATCGTCGGTGGCCTTTTTCTTTCCGTTTTTCGCACATCTATTAAATGGCAATGTGCTATCAAATAAATAGCGTAAAGAAAATGAAAAGTTAGAAATTCTTAATGATTACCATTTTTTGTGGATTGTCGCACACGTTTTTTTGCCCGAAACCGAAAATTTCAAAAACTTGTCGTCGGCCATTTTCATGCCCTATTTTGAACTCGTATTAAATAACTATATACTATCTAATGAATAGTGTAAAAAAAATAAGAAATTTTGAAATTTTTTAAAACAGTTATTTTTATGGGTTATAGCACACGTATTTTTTGTGAAAGCGGCAAAATTTCAAAAAGTTGCCGTTGGTGGCCGTTTTCGTACTGTTTTTTGCACTTATATCAAATGGAAATGTGCTACCTAATGATTGACGTAAAAAAAATTAAAAGTTAGACATTCTTAAAAATGATAATTTTTTGTGGGTTATAGCACACGTGTTTTTGCCCAAAATGGTAAATTTCAAAAACTTGTCGTCGTTGGCCGTTTTCATGCTGTTTTTTGCCCTCGTATCAAATGGTAATGTGCTATCTAAATAATGGTGTAAAGAAAATCAAAAGTTAGAAATTCTTAAAAATGACCATTTTTTTGTGGGTTATAGCACACGTTTTTTTTTTCGAAATGGCAAATTTTAAAAACTTGTCGTTGGTGGCCGTTTTCGTGCCTTTTTTGCACTCTATTAAATGACGATGTATTATCTATTGAACGGTGTAAAAAAAGTAAAAATTTATGAATTTATAAAAATGATCATTTTTATGGTTTATAACACACGTATTTTCGGTTAAAACGGTAAAATTTCAAAAAATTGTCGTTGGCGGCAATTTTCGTATCATTTTTTGCGCTCATATTCAATTTTGATGTGCTATCTAATGAATGGTGTAAGGAAATAAAAAGTTAGAAATTTTAAAAAATGATCTTCGCTATGGGTTATAGAACACGTAATTTTGGTTACGACGGTAAAATTTCAAAAAGTTGACGTTGGTAGCAGTTTTTGTACCCTTTTTTGCACTCATATTAAAAGGCAATGTGCTATCTAATGAATGGTGTAAAGAAAACGAAAAGTTAGAAATTTTTAAAAATGACTATTTTTTGTGGGTTATAACACACGTTTTTTTTTAAGAACGGAAAATTATATATCATCATGGGCAAAAAACGGTGCTGGATATACCCGTCGCACAGATACAAAAGGAAGTAAATGTGAAGTAGGAGCACTACTCCATTACAAACGGTTTCAAAGTTAAAGAAAGAGATTTAGAGGATCACTACTGTAGGACGACCCAAGTAGCAACGCTCTTTATCTCATTCGACAACTGAAGCAAAAAGGGCAAAGGCGGAGCATTTACATAGTTATCTACATACCGAGCCCTTTACAATATATGTATTTCAGCAAAAGGGTTATAGCGCACGTTTTTTTGCCCAAAATGGCAAATTTCAAAAACTTGTCGTCAGTGGCCGTTTTCTTACTTTTTTTGCACTCGTATTCAATGATGATATATTATCTAATGAATAGTCTAAAAAATCGAAATGTAATTTTTTTAAAAAATGATCATTTTTATGGGCTATATCACACATATTTTTTGTTGAAGTGACAATTTTAAAAAGTTGCCGTTGGTGGCCCTTTTCGTGTCTTTTTTGCACTCATATCAAATGGCAATGTGATATCTAACGAATGACATAAAAAATGAAAAGTTAGAAAATCTTAAAAAAGGCAATTTTTTGTGGGTTATAGCACACGTGTTTTTGCCCGAAATGGCAAAATTTCAAAAACTTGTCGTCGGTGGCCGTTTCCATTCAGTTTTTTGCACTCCTATTAAATAGCGTTGTGCTATCTAATGAATAGTGTAAAAAATGAAAAGTTAGAAATTCTTAAAAATTACCATTTTTTGTGGGTTGTAGCACACGTTTTTTTCCCCGAAACGGCAAATTTCAAAAACTTGTCGTCGGCCATTTTCATACCCTTTTTTGCACTCGTATTAAATAACGATGTACAATATAATGAATAGTGTAAAAAAAGAAATTTAGAAATTTTTTAAAATAGTTATTTTTATGGGTTATAGCATACGTATTTTTGGTGAAAGCGACAAAATTTCAAAAAGTTGTCGTTTGTGGCCGTTTTCATACTATTTTTTGCACATATATCAAATGGTAATGTGCTACCTGATGATTGACGTAAAAAAATTAAAAGTTAGACATTCTTAAAAATGACAATTTTTTGTGGGTTATAACACACGTTTTTCCCCCAAAACTGTAAATTTCAAAAACTTAACGCCGATGGTCGTTTTCGTGATGTTTTTTGCCCTCGTATCAAATGGTAATGTGCTATCTAATTAATTATGTAAAGAAAATCAAAAGTTAGAAATTCTTAAAAATGGCCATTTTGTAGGTTATATCACACGTTTTTTTGCCTGAAATGGCAAATTTCAAAAACTTGTCGTTGGTGGCCGTTTTCATGCTTGTTTGCACTTGTATTAAATGATAATGTGTTATCTAACGAATGACATAAAAAATGAAAGTTAGAAAATCTTAAAAATGGTAATTTTTTATGGGTTATATAGCACACGTATTTTTGGTGAAAGCGGCAAAATTTCAAAAACTTGCTGTTGGTGGCCGTTTTCGTACTGTTTTTTTCTCTTATATCAAATGGCAATGTGCTATCTAATGAATGACATAAAAAAATGAAAAGTTAGAAAATCTTAAAAATGGCAATTTTTGTGGGTTAAAGCACACGTGTTTTTGCCCGAAACGGCAAAATTTCAAAAACTTGTCGTCAATGGCCGTTTTCGTTCCGTTTTTTGCACTCCTATTAAATGGAAATGTGCTATCCAATGAATCATGTAAAGAAAATGAAAAGTTATAAATTCTTAAAAATTACCATTTTTTGTGGGTTGTAGCAGACGTTTTTTTGCCCGAAACCAAAAATTTCAAAAACTTGTCGTCGGCCATTTTCATGCCCTTTTTTGAACTCGTATTAAATAACGATGTACTATCTAATGAATAGTGTAAAAAAACAAGAAATTTTGATATTTTTTAAAACAGTTATTTTTATGGGCTATAGCACACATATTTTTTGTGAAAGCGGCAAAATTTCAAAAAGTTGCCGTTGGTGGCCGTTTTCGTGCTGTTTTTTGCACTTATATCAAATGGCAATGTGCTACCTAATGATTGACGTAAAAAATTAAAAGTTAGACATTCTTAAAAATGACAATTTTTTGTGGGTTATAGCACACGAATTTTTGCCCAAAATGGTAAATTTCAAAAACTTGTCGTCGTTGGCCATTTTCGTGCTGTTTTTTGCCCTCGTATCAAATGGTAATATGTTGTCTAAATAATGGTGTAAAGAAAATCAAAAGTTAGACATTCTTAAAAATGACCATTTTTTTGCGGGTTATAGCACACATTTTTTTTTCGAAATGGCAAATTTCAAAAACTTGTCGTCGGCCATTTTCATACCCTTTTTTGCACTCGTATTAAATAACGATGTACTATCTAATGAATAGTGTAAAAAAAAGAAATTTAGAAATTTTTTAAAACAGTTATTTTTATGAGTTATAGCATACGTATTTTTGGTGAAAGCGGCAAAATTTCAAAAAGTTGCCGTTGGTGGCCGTTTTCGTACTATTTTTTGCACATATATCAAATGGCAATGTGCTACCTAATGATTGACGTAAAAAAAATTAAAATTTAGACATTCTTAAAACTAACAATTTTTTGTGGGTTATAACACAAGTGTTTTTTCCCAAAACGGTAAATTTCAAAAACTTAACGCCGGTGGTCGTTTTCGTGATTTTTTTGCACTCGTATCAAATGGTAATGTGCTATCTAATTAATGGTGTAAAGAAAATCAAAAGTTAGAAATTCTTAAAAATGACCATTTTGTAGGTTATAGCACACGATTTTTTGCCCGAAATGGAAATTTTCAAAAACTTGTCGTTGGTGGCCGCTTTCGTGCTTTTTTGCACTCGTATTAAATGACAATGTGTTATCTAACAAATGACATAAAAAATGAAAAGTTAGAAAATCTTAAAAATGGCAATTTTTTGTGGGTTATAGCAAACGTGTTTTTGCCCGAAACGGCAAAATTTCAAAAACTTATCGTCGGTGGCCATTTCCATTCCGTTTTTTGCACTCCTATTAAATGGCGTTGTGCTATCTAATGAATAGTGTAAAAAATGAAAAGTTAGAAATTCTTAAAAATTACCATTTTTTGTGGGTTGTAGCACATATTTTTTTGCCCGAAACGGCAAATTTCAAAAACTTGTCGTCGGCCATTTTCATACCCTTTTTTGCACTCGTATTAAATAATGATGTACTATCTAATGAATAGTGTAAAAAAAAGAAATTTAGAAATTTTTTAAAACAGTTATTTTTATTGGTTATAGCACACGTATTTTTGGTGAAAGTGGCAAAATTTCAAAAAGTTGTTGTTGGTGGCCGTTTTCGTAATGTTTTTTGCACATATATCAAATGGCAATGTTCTACCTAATGATTGACGTAAAAAACTTAAAAGTTAGACATTCTTAAAAATGACAATTTTTTGTGGGTTATATATAGCACACGAGTTTTTGCCCAAAACGGTAAATTTTAAAAACTTGTCGTCGGTGGCCGTTTTCGTACTGTTTTTTGCACTCGTATCAAATGGTAATGTGCTATCTAATTAATGGTGTAAAGAAAATCAAAAGTTAGAAATTCTTAAAAATGACCATTTTTGTGGGTTATATAGCACACGTTTTTTTGCCGAAATGGCAAATTTCAAAAACTTGTCGTTGGTTGCTGTTTTCGTACCTTTCTTGCACTCGTATTAAATGACGATGTATTATCTATTGAACGGTGTAAAAAAAGGAGAAATTTATGAATTTTAAAAATATATTTTTATGGGTTATAACACACGTATTTTTGGTTAAAATGGTAAAATTTTAAAAAATTGCCGTTGGTGGCAATTTTCGTACCATTTTTTGCGCTCATATTCAATAGTGATGTGCTATCTAATGAATGGTGGAAGGAAAATAAAAAGTTAGAAATTTTTAAAAATGGTCATTGTTATGGGTTATAGCACACGTAATTTTGGTTACAACGGCGAAATTTCAAAAGGTTGTCGTTGTTGGCCGTTTTTGTACCGTTATCTGCACTCATATTAAAGGGCGATGTGCTATCTAATTAATGGTGTAAAGAAAACGAAAAGTTAGAAATTTTTAAAAATGACTATTTTTTGTGGGTTATAACACACGTTTTTTTGCCCAAAATGGCAAATTTCAAAAACTTGTCGTCGGTGGCCGTTTTCAAGCTTTTTTTGCACTCGTCTATTGGTAGCGAGTTGTCGCGACTCGTCAATTTATCCTATTTCGCTAACTATAGTAGCAGTGAGCAAGGTATCGTATCCACAGGGAAAATGAGGTATCAAGAAATTTGTTATTGCTCTAACAGTAGTCACAATGGTAATCTCAAGTAATGAAATAAAAAGGAACTCACAAGATAAAATCAATTGCAAAATGAAACTATCACAAGATAAACACTAAGAAGTAAAAAGGAAAGCTCTCACTAGATTGAAACAAATAATCTAAGGTTTCTTCCGGGTGAATACAACTTATCAGCACAGTACAACTAACATACAATCATATCAATTGAGGAGAAGAGCAACCAGGAGACCTAATCACAGTTGGCATGGCCACCACACTGTAACCCTAGCCTCCCATCACCATCATATCCTATGGTGAGGCCTAAGGATGGTGAATAGAACCTATAGTCTTCTCAATTCTCTACCCGAATTACTCAAGCAACTATCTCCTAGAATCTCCCATGGTGAGGCCTGATTCTAGCTTGTAAATTTATCATTCAAGTTAGAAAATCTCTTATCACCTTGTTCTAACAACTTCACAGTCTAAGAGCTTCCTATGGTGAGGCCTAGCTCTAAGACATGTACAAATGCAATCAGGTTTAAGAACTCTTGCACTCTCTGGCTCTCTTCCATGAATTCTTAGCCGAATCTTATGAATTAAGATTCAACTCAGCATGATGACCGCAATCAAATCTCATTTCAACAAATTCAGATCAAAAGCATGAACTTAACAAGTTTACAAATTCACTCAAGAGAATGTTGTATTTCTCTTCTTAGATTGTTAATTATACTGCACTTTATCAATTCAACCAAGCATTCACCCATTAGAAACCTAGATTATCATACAATTAGCCACAATACTCCATTTCCAATTCACGATCAACAAATTGGAAGATTAAACAGTTCATTTCATCAATTGGAAGAGTTTACCAATTAAGATGTCTTAAAAGCTTCCCAATGTCAAAAGGATTGTGAATTGCCTTCTCAATTGCAAGGAGATTTACAATAACCAGAACAATTCCTTGATCGGAATCCAAAATGGAGCTCAAATGTTAGAGAGAGAAACTAGAGAGAGAAAGTAGATCTAGCAAATTTATTCCCGCTCTCTCTAGATCAAAAGTTGGTTACCAAACCTAAGTAATGAAAAAATGTCTAAAACTAATTATCAATCTCCCTCCTTACATATTGGCTACACTTCCTATATATAGAGTTATGAAATGTAACTAATACGCAACCATTGAATAACTACATTATTACAAGAGTGCCCACAAAAGAAATGACTAAAATCAGCCCAATGAGTGAAAATTCGAAGTTGAAGAACATTATTCCAGCAATCCAGCGCCTTCAACAGCAAATTCTAGCGCCTTCATCAACCTCAGCAACCACGTCGCGCCTTCAGGCTTCTTATCTTCACGCCTTCGCTCTCAAGAAATCCAGGCTGAAGAATCAGAATTGTTCAGCGCCTTTGAGCCATTCAAAATCACGCCTCTGCTTCGCGTCTGTTGGGAGAAGAAGACTCCATCCAACTTCCAGCTCCTTTGGGCCTTGGCTCCTCACGCCTTCATCCGCCTGCCTTCACCTGGAGATTCAGACCTCCAACACTTAGCCAAATTTCTGAACACTTCACATGCACGCATCCTACAGCTTCCTCGCCCACGCTCGATCGACGAAGCCTCGCCCCAACTCCACGAAGCCTCGCCACTAGCACATGAAGCTTCGCCAAATGCTGCTTGTGAGGTGTGTACGATGAAGTAAGACGTGAGTGAAAAACAAATGCTATGAAATGAAATGATGAAAGAAAGTAAGGATTCATGGAATAAAGAAAAGGTGAATGCAAATGAAATGTAAAAACTAATGAGTGTTTGATAAGATGAAAATGAAATGCTGTTGCATGTCTTACTCATGAAATGAAAAATAAAGCAACTGAAACCATTCTCAAATCAAGGATTTCAAAATGAATGCATACATGAAGTTGCAAAATGTTATGAAGAAGACAATGAAACCTAAACCCACATAATACGCATGGACATAAGCAAGACTAGGAAGATATATGCAAAGAATGAGTGCAAAGTGTGTGGAGTGTGAGAGTTCATCGCATGAGATCGTTGCAAGCTCATGCGACGAAGTGTGCTAGTGTGTGCGACGAAGTGTGTTTACATGCGGCGAAGTGAGTGCTCTTGTGCGACGATGTGAGCTTATGTCCAACTTCTGGCCTTGATTCTTTGTGAATTTGGAAAAACGTAAAACATGAAAGTTGTAGCCCTATGTCTTAGCTTTCCATAGAATTTTGAATCACTCAAGTTGGAGCTAGCACGAGAGAGTTATGGGAAAAATACTGAAGTGTGGTAGATAAAACATTTCAGCTCGACGAAGCCTCGCCAGAGCTCCACGAAGTCTCGCCAAATGCTGCACGAAGTCTCGCCATCCCACCGAGAGGCTGCAGCTTTGTGTAAGTGAGGACAGCGTACTAAGCTAGGGTAAATGTGAGTGTGAAGTTTGTGATGTGAAGATGAGTGTGAGTGGAATTGGTGTCTTGAATGTTTGCAAGAACAACAATCGACTTCCATGCAAATTATGTGTGTCTTAGCCTCTGAATCGGACTTTGTGGTGAACATCAAAGTTTTAGCTCTTTCTCTTGGCTTTCTATTGGTTCCAGAATCAACACCATTGGAGATCTATAGCTCTAGATATACACATTCCACCAAACTGTGGCAACATGAAATCAAAGATGAAAACCTGAAGGGACAGTTGCAAAGATGCCCCCGTTTCTCCTATTTGCACACAGATTCAGAGAAAAGTTAAATCATAAAACTTAAAGAATACTCAAAGAGCTTTCCAAAACCTCTAGGATCTCACCAATTGGATTAGAATTGAGAAAGTTATGCTCAAATGAAGTTCACTCCCAATCTGCCAAAACACTCACCAAGCCATTTAGCTCACTTAGATTTTTTTTTCAAAATTCCCAATCTCCAACTTAAATCTTGTAAACCTATTCTTACCATTTACCAACAAGCACATATTTACTTCATTTTAATCAACATTTGTGGTCTTTTTCAACATTTAAACACATCAAATTGCATAACACATTATAGCACAAATTAGCACATTTCACCACATAAATGTATGCAACTCAAGTCAAAAGCTAAGTGAATTAAGCATTTATAAGTTGGTATAAAACCCACTTATCATCTATAACGATGATGTACTATCTAATGAATAGTGTAATAAAATTGAAACGTAATTTTTAAAAAAACTGATCATTTTTATGGGTTATAGCACACGTATTTTTGGTTAAAGCGACAAAATTTTAAAAAGTTGCCGTTGGTGGCCATTTTCGTGCCATTTTTTGCACTCATATGAAATGGCAATGTGATATCTAACGAATGACATAAAAAATGAAAAGTTAGAAAATCTTAAAAATGGCAATTTTTTGTGGGTTATAACACACGTGTTTTTGTCCGAAACGGTAAAATTTCAAAAACTTGTCGTCGGTGGCCGTTTTCGTTCCTTTTTTTCACTCCTAATAAATGGCGCGATGTGCTATCTAATGAATTGTGTAAATAAAATGAAAAGTTAGAAATTCTTAAAAATTACCATTTTTTGTAGGTTATAGCACACATTTTTTTGCCCGAAACGGCAAATTTCAAAAACTTGTCGTCCGCCATTTTCATGCCGTTTTTGCACTCGTATTAAATAACGATGTACTATCTAATGAATAGTGTAAAAAAATAGAAATTAGAAATTTTTTAAAACGGTTATTTTTATGGGTTATAGCACGCATATTTTTGGTGAAAGCGGCAAGTTGCCGTTGGTGACCGTTTCCGTGCTATTTTTTGCACTTATATCAAATGGCAATGTGCTACCTAATGATTGACGTAAAAAAATTAAAAGTTAGACATTCTTAAAAATGACAATTTTTTGTGGGTTATAGCACACGTGTTTTTGCCCAAAATAGTAAATTTCAAAAACTTAACGTCGGTGGCCGTTTTCGTGCTGTTTTTTGCATTTATATCAAATAGTAATGTGCTATCTAATTAATGGTGTAAAGAAAATTAAAAGTAAGAAATTCTTAAAAATGACCTTTTTTTGTGGGTTATAGCACACGTTTTTTTTAATTAAAATACAATACAATGCTGGATATACCCAAACGCACTGTTACAAAAGTAAAAGCAATAAATTTGGAGTACTAGTGATACGAATCTAGAAAGCCTATAATTTGGGTGGTCAAAAAGCAAGTGGATCGTGATATTCATCTTGCAAAAGTTGAAAACACTTTGTGTTTTAAATTCCCGCGAAGCCTTTAGTGAGGAGCTATAGGATTAGCCTACCCGTTCTTGATTCAGGAACAAGCCAAACTAATTAAGTTAGCTTTTGATTTACATTATCTAGGTTAGTTATTTTGTAATAACATTGGGGTTTGATTGGCTTAACATCAACGTTTTCGTTCCATAATTCTTTTCCACCTTGTTGTTTCGTTTTTGTGTTTTTGTTTTTGTTGAATTTGCTTGCCAACAACGATCCAAAGCGTGTGGATTGGTGGTCCAAGACTATCAAGTGGCAATATTTAATATGAGTGCAGAAAACAGTACGAAAACGGCCACCAACAGCAACTTTTTGAAATTTTGCCGTTTTAACCAAAATTACGTGTGCTATAACCCATAAAAATGATCATTTTAAAAATTTCTAACTTTTCATTTTCTTTACACCATTCATTAGATAGCACATCGCCATTTAATATGAGTGCAAAAAACTGTACGAAAATTGCAACCAACGAAAACTTTTTCAAACTTTACCGTTTTAACCAAAAATACATGTGTTTTTTTTTAATTTGGCATAACCTCCTTTTGAGGTGGGGAGCCACTCCCAATATATTAGCAAAGATTTTATGGATGATGGATATACCCTAATATCATCCTTACATCAAAAGACCAAAATGAACAAATTCTCATTTACAGCCTAATGGGAAATTGTTCATATGGATTCAAAGCATAAATATAGAGTACTACCTCCATTTACAAAAATTAGTACCTGATCTATAAATAAGAGGAGATCCTCCCTTTTTCCAGACTAAGATCACTACTACAGATTAGTAGAACATTTGATTAACAAACAGCAGGAGTAATAAGCTGCACCAGATAGATACAATGAACATCCAGGGATGTGGCTTGGACAGCCTCCACCTTTTCCACACAATATTGGGTACTAGGTAATATATACATCCATAAAAACCAAGGTCAACCCACTTTAGCCAGAAAAGGAACCACAGATTTAAGGGACAAAACAGCCTAACAACTGCAGTTGTGGTCCAATACAAAATAGCAAATGCATAAAACTTCATTGGGACACAGCCAACATCAGCAGTTGGTCCTCTATTCATGATTCTTTTACCTTTGATCTTTTGAAAAAAGGCACGCCTAGCTTATCCATAAGAACGATTTTCTTTAGCTCTGGATGATTGATCTTAGAATCAGACATTAACTCCCTTGCTGCCATCCATCTTGCCACTTGATTGGAGATTTTGAAGATTTTTTTGAATGTAGTATATCTTCTTATCATACTAATAGAGTCCTCCAGGTGGGTAAATCTCCAAAATTGCTTTTCTTTAGATAGAACTCTCTCCAGGCATGTTGAGTCAGATTCCAAAACTATGTTTGTAAATCCCATGTTCATGCAGTTTTGTATGCCTGTAACTGCATTTACAATCTCTACCTGTACTTCAGAGGAGATCATGCAATTAAACTCTGAGATTAATTAGAACAAAAGAATCTTACTTCCAAGTCTCTAATAATCAGGCTGCCTTGTCCAGCATTATCCCTGATTTGGCTTGCTATATTAATTTTTACCTGACCTTCCACTGAAGGAATCCATTTGACAATCTCAACCTTAAACCTGTTGACTCGATTCAAACTGAGTAACCAGAATTCATCCCAAGAACATGCATGTAGTTTCATACAAATGATCAAAGAATCAAGAATAGATTTCACTAAAGCCTCCATTTCAGTATTCTGATTTTCAAAAATAATTTTGTTTCTCGATTTCCAAATTTCCCAACAAATGTACAAAGGAATGATTTTTGTTATAACCCAAATTACCCAAAAATACATGTGTTCTAACCCATAAAATGATCATTTTTAGAAATTCATAAATTTCTCTTTTTTTACACCGTTGAATAGATAGTACATCATCATTTAATATGAGTGCAAAAAAGTCACGAAAATGTCCACCAACGACAAGTTTTTAAAATTTGTCGTTTCAGACAAAAAAACGTGTGTTATAACCCACAAAAAATGGTCATTTTTAAGAATTTCTAACTTTTGATTTTCTTTAAACCTTTCATTAGATAGCACATTGTCATTTGATACGAGTACAAAAAATGGCACAAAAACGGCCACTAACGACAAGTTTTTGAAATTTATCGTTTTGGCCAAAAGCACGTGTGCTATAACCCGCAAAAAATTATCATTTTTAAGAATATCTAACTTTAAATTTTTTTTACATCAATCATTAGATAGCACATTGTCATTTGATATAAGTGCAAAAAACAGCCACCAACGGCAACTATTTGAAATTTTGCTGCTTTCACCAAAAATATGTGTGATATAACCCATAAAAGTGATTGTTTTAAAAATTTTCTAAATTTTTATGTTTTTACACTATTCATTAGATAGTACATCGTTACTTAATACGAGTGCAAAAAACAGCATGAAAATGGCCACTGACGACAAGCTTTTGAAATTTGCCGTTTCGAGCAAAAGAACGTGTGCTATAACCCACAAAAAATGGTAATTTTTAAGAATTTCTAACTTTTCATTTTCTTTACACTATTCATTAGATAACACATCGTCATTCGATAGGAGTGCAAAAAAGGAACGAAAACGGCCACCGACGACAATTTTTTGAAATTTTACCGTTTTGGGCAAAATCACGTGTGCTGATAAGTCGGACTTGTACCGACTTATTTGCTCTACTTTCTTAATCTTTTGTATGAAATGACTGGAGAAATTGTTCTTGATGAATGACTTGTACAAAAATATGTTTATAATATGGAAATTGTGAGAATTGGTGAAGTGTTGTGAAAATACCATGCAAAGTGTTATGTTTGTACATGAATGAGAAACAAGCACATACTTAACCATTCTGGTCTCACAAAACTCAAGCATTACATGAAAGTCCTAGCACACGAGCACAATCTCACGCACAACACTCAAGCACATCAAGCAAACAAGCACACCATGCATGCACAACACATGGCGGGCGCCTCGCGGCCCCCGCCACTCATGCAGCACACACGGTGCGGGCCCCGCGCACCGCGCACATGGTGGGCACACACACGGTGCGGGCCCGCCACACTACACACACGCGCACTCTATTTTTGCTCTCTCTTGCACAAATTCATGCATACTAGCACATATACACTTCAACTATGCTGCACACATTTCACTTGTTCAGGACTTATCCCACACAACAATATTATCAAGGCACAAACACAGCATTTTGGCAGCACACCACATGTTTGATGATTTGGAACCTTAATGCTTAAGCAAATATTTTATCAGATGACTCTACTCACGTGCTAAAATGACTCTTGCAGACACGTGGAGATATCACGGACCGAGAGAGAAGCCAACATGATCAAGCAACGACAAGAAGGAGAAGGTATAAAGAGGAAGCTGAGACAATAGAGCCGTGGGAGATAGAGACAGAACAGAGCGAACGTACACAATAGAGAATAGATTAGGGCTTTTAGTTAGGTTAGCTTGTAGGTTTTTTTCTCTCCTTTCTAACACTATGTTGCCTTGAGGGGTTCATATGTACTGATCTTATCCAGTTTGAGACATTTGAATTGCATTGATCTGTGTCTTGTTGTTTCTTGTGCATTCTATGTTTCTATTCAAGGAGTTTGTTTGATTTCGTCTAAATCTATAATTGATCTGCGGTGCCACTGAGACCAATTTGGATCTACCAAAGTAAATTGAATGAAAACGTAAAATGGATCTGGAACAATTGTTTGTGAGTCTTAAGATCTGTATGTTATTGTGAATTCACTTATGCGGTGCCCACTGACAAAGGGATTCAATCCAATAGAAACGACTTAAGTTTATTTGTGTGCGACAATTTGAATGCATGATTTAGTTAGCTACCCTGCCAAGGGAGATAACTGAGGATTGAACTAGGATTTTAGTACTGGATAGGGATCCGGGTTTTACGAATTGAGCCAAGAACTTGCCCTACCAAGGGAGGTTTGAGGAGTAAGTGAAGTGTTCTTGTGAGAACCGCCCGGTTAATCAATTGCACGTCACTAGCAGATTAGTCCCCTCACACACATCCACACTAGTCTATGATAACAAGGATTGATCGGTATTGGACCATTCCTCCTCAAGGCAACACCATCTTCTTCTGACTATCCAAGTTTTGTGCACTGTTTTAGTCATTGCATTTTGTTTGTTCTGTACTCCAATCTATCATTCCATTAATTCTGTGACATACCTCTCCCCCTGAGGATACGATCTCACTCATCGCTACTGCATTTTAGTGTTAATGGGTAAAATTGGTGAGCCAGAGACAGCTCCCGCCATGTGCTATAACCCAAAAAATTGTCATTTTTAAAATTTCTAACTTTTCATTTTTTTACGTCATTCATTAGATATCAAATTGCCATTTGATATGAGCGCAAAAAATGGCACGAAAACGGCCACCAACGGCAATTTTTAAAAATTTTGCCGCTTTAACCAAAAATACGTGTGCTATAACCCATAAAAATGATCATTTTTTTAAAAAAATTACATTTCTGTTTTTTTTACACTATTTATTAGATAGTACATCATTGTTTAATACGAGTGCAAAAAAGCACCAAAACGGCCACCGACTACAAGTTTTTGAAATTTGCAATTTTGGGCAAAAAACACGTGTGCTATACCCACAAAAAATAGTCATTTTTAAAATTTTCTAACTTTTCATTTTCTTTACACTATTCATTAGATAGCACATCGCCATTTAATATGAGTGCAGAAAACGGTACGAAAATGACCACCAACTGCAACTTTTTGAAATTTTGCCATTTTAACCAAAATAACGTGTGCTATAACCCACAAAAATGATCATTTTTAAAAATTTCTAACTTTTAGTTTTCTTTAAACCATTCATTAAATAGTACATCACCATTTAATATGAGTGCAAAAAACGGTACGAAAGTTGCCACCAACGGCAACTTTTTGAAATTTTACCGTTTTAACCAAAAATATGTGTGTTATAACCCATAAAAATGATCATTTTTAGAAATTCATAAATTTCTCTTTTCTTTACACCGTTCAATAGATAGTACATTGTCATTTAATACGAGTGCAAAAAATGTCACGAAAACGGCCACCAACGAAAAGTTTTTTAAATTTGCTGTTTTGGGGAAAAAAACGTGTGCTATATAACCCACAAAAAATTGTCATTTTAAGAATTTATAACTTTTTATTTTCTTTACACCATTCAAGATAGAGCACATTTTCATTTGATAGGAGTGCAAAAAAGGCACAAAAACGGCCACCGACGACAAGTTTTTGAAATTTACCGTTTTGGGCAAAAATACGTGTGCTATAACTAGCAAAAATTGTCATTTTTAAGAATGTCTAACTTTTAATTTGTTTTACGTCAATCATTAGATAGCAATTTCCATTTGATATAAGTGCAAAAAACAGCACGAAGATTGCCACCAACGGCAACTTTTTGAAATTTTGCCACTTTCACCAAAAATACGCTTGTTATAACCCATAAAAGTGACTGTTTTAAAATTTTTCTAAATTTTTTTGTTTTTACACTATTCATTAGATAGTACATCGTTACTTAATACAAGTGCAAAAAAGAATGAAAATGACCACTAACGACAACTTTTTAAAATTTTCCGTTTCGGGCAAAAAAACGTGTGCTATAGCCAACAAAAAATGGTAATTTTTAAGAGTTTCTAACTTTTCATTTTCTTTACACTAGTCATTAGATAGCACATCACCATTTGATAGGAGTGCAAAAAATGGAACGAAAACGGCCACTGACGACAATTTTTTGAAATTTTACCGTTTTGGGCAAAAACACGCGTGCTATAACCCTCAAAAAATTGTCATTTTTAAGAATTTCTCACTTTTCATTTTTTTACGTCATTCATTAGATATCACATTGCCATTTGATATGAGTACAAAAAATGGCACGAAAATGGCCACCAACGGCAACTTTTTAAAATTTTGCCGCTTTAACCAAAAATATGTGTGCTATAACCCATAAAAATGATCATTTTTTAAAAAAAACTACATTTCTATTTTTTATTCTATTCAATAGATAGTACATCATTGTTTAATACAAGTGCAAAAAAAGCATGAAAACGGCCACCAACGACAAGTTTTGAAAATTTGCCATTTTGGGCAAAAAAACGTGTGCTATAACCTAAAAAAAATAGTCATTTTTAAAAATTTCTAACTTTTCGTTTTCTTTACACCATTCATTAGATAGCACATCGCCATTTAATATGAGTGCAGAAAACGGTACGAAGACGGCCACCAATGGCAACTTTTAGAAATTTTGCCATTTTAACCAAAATTACGTGTGCTATGACCCATAAAAATGATCATTTTTAAAAATTTCTAACTTTTCATTTTCTTTACACCATTCATTAGATAGCACATCGCCATTTAATATGAGTCCAAAAAATGGTACAAAAATTGCCACCAACAGCAACTTTTTGAAATTTTACCCTTTTAACCAAAAATACATGTGTTATAACCCATAAAATGATCATTTTTAGAAATTCATAAATTTCTCTTTTTTTTACACCGTTCAATAGATAGTACATTTTCATTTAATACGAGTGCAAAAAATGGCAACCAACGACAAGTTTTTGAAATTTGTCGTTTCGGGCAAAAAAATGTGTACTATAACCCATAAAAATTATCATTTTTAAGAATTTCTAACTTTTGATTTTCTTTACACCATTCATTAGATAGCACATTTCCATTTGATACAAGTGCCAAAAACGGCACGAAAACGGTCACTGACTGATCATTTTTATGGATTATAGCACACATATTTTTTGTTAAAACGGCAAAATTTCAAAAAGTTGCCGTTGGTGGCTATTTTTGTCCTGTTTTCTACACTTATATTAAATGGCGATGTACTATCTAATAAATAGTGTAAATAAAATGAAAAATTAGAAATTTTTGAAAAATTATCATTTTTATGGGTATAGCATACGTTTTTTTTTGCCCAAAATGACAAATTTCAAAAACTTGTCGTCGATGGCTATTTTCGTTCCATTTTTTGCACTCGTATTAAAGGACAATGTACTATCTAATGAATAGTGTAAAGAAAATGAAAAGTTAGAATTTTTTAAAAATGACCATTTTTTGTGGGTTATAGCACACATTTTTTTGCCCAAAACGGCAAATTTCAAAACTTGTTGATGAGTTGGTTTTAGACCAACTAATATGTGTTATATTTCTCGGCTTTTGCCTTGAATTTCATGCAAATTGTGTAGTGATTTGTGCCATTTTATGCATGCATGTGGTTTGCAATTTGGGAATGTTCAAGTGTGCAAAAAGGGCAAAAATGATGATGAAATGGAGTGATATATGTCTAGATGGAAAATTAAGGAAACCCTAGAAATTGCTTAAATGCTTATTCAGTTGAATTAGGGTTTTGGGCAGAATTGTTGTGCAATTTGTTTTGAGTGTAACTCCTTCACTTCTAATCCAAATGAGGAGATCTTGGATGTTCTGGAAAGGTATTTGAGTATAATTCATTTCTCATGTTTTGACTTCTTTATGATTGTTGTTTCTAGGGTTTTCGTTGTTGGAATCTTTGCCACAGTTTGGTAAAATATGAATATCTTGAGCCACAGATATCCAATGGTGCTGATTCTTGAACCAATGGAAATCTAAGAGGAAGAGCTAAAACTCTTATGTGTATCACCAAGTTCAATTCAGAGGTTAGGACACACATAGTGTGCCTAGAAATAGCTTGTTTTACTGGAATGGTCATCCTTGCACACTCACGCACACATCTCACCGCACACACTCTCACCTCGCCGCACAGCTTGTGCTGCAAGCTCACCACACTCGCGCACAATATGCTCACCTCGCCGCACAGCTTGTGCGGCGAGCTCACTACACTCATGCTGCACACACGCTCACCTCGCCGCACGGCTCGTGCGAAGAGCGCACTTGCGCGCAACACTCACCGCACACTCACACGCACATCTCGCTGCACTCACGCACACACATAGCACTCACCCTCACACTATCACAACACACACTCACTGAGCTCACACACTCATGCACATTAACTTTGCACAAATTTCACTCTTCATTACATTTCACTAATACTCATTCTTGCACACAAGCATAGCACTATATCATTCACACTCATGTGCACCCTCACACCTCACACACCACTCGGGCACAATATTGCACACTACAATTGCACATTCATGCATATTTTATAGGCACTACATGGAAAGAATCATTCACAACATTTGACAATTCACACACAGCACTTTACTTTCACATTATATTACTTCTTCATTTCACACACTCACACTCACCCTCACTCCACAACACTCACAACACTTCACTCATTTGCATATACCTCACGATACACTCACACACTATGCACCATAGGGACGAGACCTCTTAGAGAGGTCTCGTGGGAATAGAAGGAGCATGGCGAGACCTCTCCGGTTTGTGGAATGAACGACGAGACCTCTTAGAGAGGTCTCGCCGTGATAATGGGACAAGAGGCGAGACCTCTCCAATTATGGCCTTGCATTCTTCGTATGAGATTTTTTTTGTTTGTGTCGTCCAATTTGGTAAAGTGTTGAGTTGTTGTTTTTGGCTATGAATGCAGGGAGCAGGGAAGGCGTGGTAATCTTTGGCCCAAAGGTGTGTGTAAGATGCTGAAGGCGTGTGAGCATTGGGTTGAAGGCGTTGGGAAGCTGATGAAGGCGCTGAAGTCTAGGCTTAAAGGCGCGTTCTGGGAGTTTTATTGAAACGATTTTTCTTGAAATTTTCCATTAAATGCTATGATACTCTTGTAACAAAATAGGCATTTCGCGTTTGCGTATCATTTATGTTTTGTAAACTCTATAAATAGAGGATTTAGTTAGTTTTTTTGGAAAATGGATTAGAGGGGATGGATTAGAGGAGAACATTTCTAGAGTAGAAAACCGACTTTTGATTTTTACAGCGGGAATTTTCTCTCTCATTTTCTCTTTCTCTCTCTAGTTTCTCTCTCTAGATTTTTTTCTCTGATTTCATTTCCGATCGTGACTTTGTACCGGAGATTACATATTGAACTCAATCGAAGAAGCATTTGACATTCCTCTACACTTTAATCAGTGAAATATTTCAATTTGATGGAATTGAAGAGATTTGTTATCTAATGAATAATGTAAAAAAATGAAAAATTAGAAATTCTTAAAAATGACCATTTTTGTGGGATCTTTATATCTTCACATTCTGGTGTTCCAACATGGTTTTTTGATTTAGTATTTGCTTACCAGACCTTGCATACCTAATGTAGTAAGTCTCACCTTAAAATTCCCTATTGTACCTGCTAGAGTCAGCCCTTTCAGCATGAAAAAGAATTAGAAACTCCACCAAAATGCTAGAGTAATCACTCAATAATCAACTCTATAATTGTAGTGCTACTGAATTTTCATGATTTTTTGAACCAAAGTTGCACTCATTGTACCAGCATTGTATACCTATAGGCAGCAATCAAACTCTAAAGTCTTTTATTTTAAAACCTACAGTGTAAACACAAAACTTGAAATTTTACAAGGGTAGCACAGACTCATGGGTTTTCCGTTACCATTTTCTACATTCTGTCATGCACAAATCTAAGAATTAGTTTAAAACATGCATATGAGAATAATCTTGGCTCATCTTTTGTGAATATTGCTTATTTTGCCAATCACTCCAGCTGAATCAATGTTTATCCGTTGGTATAGAGTATTTTGTAAAGGAAGACTTCTAATGTTTTGTCAAAAAAACTGGAAGCTTGTGGTTGAAAATTAGATAAAGATTATTAGTTTTCGGACGGTCTTTATATAATTCTCAACCTGTTAGCAACCATTTTCTTTGTAATGGATGAAGTACTCCAAATTTCAATTCCCAAACTTTCGATAGGAGCTTCAATGTAAGGGAGGAGTCCTCCCTTTTATAGCTTTTTTACTGTACTAATAGTGTGGTTATATCCGTCATTGCTTTTAAAATCTTATTTTATATCTATAAATGGGAGTGGTGCCCCCCCCCCAAAACTGGAATGATTAGCCAACTAAAAAAAGACCATTTTTGTGGGTTATAGCACACGTTTTTTTGCCCAAAACGGATAATTTCAAAAACTTGTCATCGGTGGCCATTTTAGTGCTGCTTTTTGCACTTGTATTGAATGATTATAAACTATCTAATGAATAGTTTAAAAAATAGAAATTTAGAAATTTTTTAAAATGATTATTTTTATGGGTTATAACACACGTATTTTTGGTTAAAATTTCAAAAAGTTGCCATTGGTTGTCGTTTTCGTGCGATTTTCTGCACTCATATTAAATGGCGATGTGCTATCTAATGAATGGTGTAAATAAAATGGAAAGTTCGAAATTTTTAAAAATGACAATTTTTTGTGGGTTATAGCATTTTTTTTTTTTTAATAAAACCAAACTTTATTAAACCATAAGCAAAATAAAACGAGGCCAAATTTACCCGACACCCCGTTACAAAAGGAAAGCCATAAGTGTGGAATACTACTCCATTACATTTCAATACCGGAGGCTTCTTTACATGCATCTAGACAACAAAACCTAGGAGTATATGTGGGGGTTAAGAGTCCAAAAAATTTGATCACCACATCGGCATATCAAATTCTAACAAATCTGAATCCCTGTTTTAAATGCACCCTAATCAAGTGATCACAAAAGTATTTACTGCCCATTAAAGTCAGGCTTCACCATCTATGTACCCACTAACAAAATCCAAAGGCAATTACATCAATAGCATCTGGGCACTGCCTCCCATTCAGCAACCCAAAGAGTTCAAAATCAACATTTTTAAAACCAATGATATACATGAATGATTCACTTGCTCCACCTCAACACAGCAAATTCTAGCAACAGTAGTACTTCCAAGCAACAGATCATTCAAGACAAATTTGGGCAACTTCCAACAGTTCCAAACAATAATACTACGAGGTTAAACCCAGAAAATCCACGCAAAGTTAAAGGAGCAACAAAATTCACTATTTCAGCGCAAATGAGTACTCATTCCTTCCGTCAGTATGTTGCTTCACAAAACAGAAAACATCAAAAATCTTGCCACAAACAAAAGTATCCAA
This sequence comes from Ophiorrhiza pumila, assembly GCA_016586305.1. Taxonomy (NCBI): domain Eukaryota; kingdom Viridiplantae; phylum Streptophyta; class Magnoliopsida; order Gentianales; family Rubiaceae; genus Ophiorrhiza; species Ophiorrhiza pumila. Next base: position 39,747,070 of record BLIW01000011.1, on the reverse strand, counting down.
GTTCAGATCGTTAACCCTCAAACAGCAAAACATGGGAAGCACCAAAGAATCAAAAAACTACCACAATATCATGACATAACAGCAAATGTTATATAGCACATGTTTTTTGCACAAAACAGCAAATTTCAAAAACTTGTTATCAGTGATCGTCTTTCTGCTGTTTTTTGCACTTGTATTAAATCACAATGTACTATCTAATGAAGAGTGTAAAAAAATAGAAAATTTAAAAAAAATTAGAATGATCATTTTTATGGGTTATAGCACACGTGTTTTTTATTAAAGCGGTCAAAATTTCAAAAAGTTGTCGTAGGTGGCCGTTTTCGTGCCCTTTTTTGCATTAATATCAAATGGCGATGTTCTATCTAATGAATTACGCAAAAAAAATTAAAAGTTAGAAATTCTTGAAAATGAAATTTTTTTGTGGGTTAGCACACGTATTTTGCCCAAAACGGCAAATTTCAAAATCGTGTCGTCGAAGCCGATTTTGTGCCATTTTTTTCACTCGTATCAATTTGTGATTTGCTATATAATGAATTGTATAAAAAAATTCAACGTTGAAAATTTTTAAAAATGACCATTTTTGTGGTTACTAGATCACATTTCTCTCCCAAAATGGCGAATTTAAAAAACTTGTCGTCGGTGGTTGTTTTTGTGCAGTTTTTTGCACTTTTATCCAGTGGCAATATACTATCTAATAAAAAAAGAGAAATGTATGGAATTTTAAAAATGATCATTTTTATGGGTATACGTAATTTTGGTTAAAATGGCAAAATTTCAAAAAGTTGTCGTTGGTGGCTGTTTTCGCACCATTTTCTGCAATGATATTAAATTGCGATGTTCTATCTAATTAATTGTTTAAAGAAAATGAAACGTTAGAAATTTTTAAAAATGACCATTTTTTATGGGTTATAGCACTCGTTTTTTGCTCAAAACGTATAATTTGAAAAACTTGTCGTCGGTGGCCATTTTGGTGCCTTTTTTTAATTCGTATTAAATGACGATGTACAATCTAATGAATAGTATACAAAAATAGAAATTTAGAAATTTTTTAAAATGATCATTTTTATGGGTTATAGCACATGTATTTCTGGCTAAAGTGGCAAAATTTCAAAAAGTTGCCGTTGGTGGCCGTTTTCGTCCCATTTTCTGTGCTCATATTAAATGGCGATGTGCTATCTAATGAATGGTGTAAAGAACATGAAAAGTTAGAAATTTTTAAAAATGACCATTTTTTGTGGGTTATAGGACACGTTTTTTTGCCCAAAACGAAAAATTTCACAAACTTACTGTCGGGTAACCGTTTTCGTGCTATTTTTTGCACTCTTATTAAATTATGATGTAGTATCTAATGAAGAGTGTAAACAAAATAGAAATTTTAAAATGATCATTTTTATGGGTTATAGCACAAGTATTTTTTGTTAAAGCGGCAAAATTTCAAAAAGTTGACGTTGGTGACCGTTTTCATGCCTTTTTTGCGCTAACATCAAATGGCGATGTGATATCTAATGAATGATATAAAAAAATTAAAAGTTAGAAATTCTTAAAAATGACAATTTTTGTGGGTTATAGCACACGTGTTTTACCGAAAACGACAAATTTCAAAATCGTGCCGTTGAAGGCCGTTTTTGTACCTTTTTTTGCACTCATATCAATTTGTGATGTGCTATTTAATGAATTGTATAAAAAAAAGTGAAAGTTAGAAATTTTTAAAAATGACCATTTTTTGTGGGGGACTAGATCGCGTTTTCTTGCCCAAAATGGTAAATTTAAAAAACCTATCGTTGGTGGTCGTTTTCGTGCCATTTTGTGCACTACTATCTAATGGTGATGTACTATCTAATGAAGAAAAGAGAAATTTATGAAATTTTAAAAATGATCATTTTTATGCGTTATAGCACACGTATTTTTTTTTTTTTTCATTACAAAAAAGTGAATGATAAAAAGTTTTGCTCTCCCTTCTCTCTAGGTCTCCATTGATAGAAAACAGCAAAACTCCTCCTTCACATCAAACTTAAACGTTAAAATCAGAAATCAAAGGGTTTGGGGAAGATAAAAGCACAGGCGATAGGCCCTTCAGCCTCGGCTGCTAGGGCCTTTAACAATGCTGCCATAAATCTGACTGAGATTCCAGCTTCAAATGCCGTCCGCCATGGCTGAAGGAATGGAGTTTCGCACCGGGAAACAAAAAGAATACCCAGCGATCTTCATTAACAGGGAGTAAAGAATGAAACTTTCCGATCCACTCAAGCTAGCCTTGGTTGCTAAGGTCATTGGGAAACTGAATCTGGCGGAAATCAGAAACTCCTTATCCAATTTTCATCTATCGGGTGATGTCCATTTGGGACTGCTAAGCAACCGTTTCTTCCTCATGATTTTCTCATCTGAATTGGATCTAAATAAGTGCTGGATTAAAGGATCTTGGGTCTTCAAAGGTGTCAGAATTCGGGTGGCTAAATGGAAACCGGAATTTCGACCGGAAAATCCACTTTACTCTGCTCCGATATGGATGTCATTACCAGACCTGCCGTGCCACCTTTTCAACAAAGATTTTCTGTATGAAGCTGCGAGAACAATAGGCACACCAATCACCATGGATAACCCCACTGCTAGGCTAACAAGACCTATGTGTGCTCAAGTTGCGGTGGAAGTTGATATTAGAAAGCCTCTGCCAAAACAGCTTTGGATCGAGGAAGATGAAGTGGGTTACTGGCAGAAAATTAATTACATGAAAGTTCCTACTTTTTGTTTGAATTGTCACAGATTTGGCCATGGCGAAATGAGTTGTAAAAATGGAAAAGGAAACCAAGCATATAGTCGGATGAAGATGGAGAATCATTCAAAAGTTGTTCCTGTGGTAGTGCCCCAAACATCAGAGGTCAAATCAAGCGATGACTGCCATGTGACACCGCTGGCCTTAGTGATGCGAACAGACTACGGAAATATGGTTGCTTCAGGCAATGGTGCTGAACAGAAAACCACAACTTCAATGGAGAAGAAGGACGACATAAGGATGAGAGACATGAATCCGAACTCAGAGGCTCACAAATCAATTGTAGCATGGAAAGGGGAAGCTGGAAAACAGACCCTGAGTATCATGGACAGAGTCAGAGGAGGGAGCTTCACTGAATTTGTGCCTTTACAACAGAACGAACAGGAGGAAGAGAGGTGCCCTGTGGGTTCCGAGATATGCACAGCAATAGTATGTGTAGAAAAACCCAGAGAAGGGGGCAATTCGACTGCTAGAGGTGCCTCACTAATGGAGCTGCAGAACAATGTGGAGTCTGCTAACCACAACGATCTAGTGGAGGAAGGGGTCCTAGTCACAACAGAAATTGCTGACGAAGATGCAAAAGGCAGAGACACACTTTTCACAGCTCAATTGTTGTTTTTCGATCACGGAGAGCAGGCAGATAGACCTCCTGTGGCTTCGTCTGTAAATCACCCAGTTAACGTGGTAATACATATTGAAGATGAGGATCCTCAATCTGCCAAAAATCGGGATAAGTCTCCCCTTCCAATAACGAGGGCTGGAGAGAACACAAAGAAGGGAAACTTTGAGTCCAAGCTGCTAGCTGAAAATGATGATGGTGACATAATGCAAGTGCAGAATCCTGAACCTCCTGACAAGAATAGGGATCAATTGCCTCGACGTTTCAACCTGCGGCCAATCAGGTATCGATCCAAAATGGAGGTTGAGCAGAACAATGTAAAACAGACCATCAGGAAAAAAAAAAGAGAAAAAAAGAAAAATGATGCTTTGTTTGATTGGAAATCAGATTGAGTGTTGACCTGGTTTGTTTGGTGTAGTGTGTAAAGTAGATTAAATGTATGACTGTTTTGTGACTGAACATAATTGCTTTAAGTTGATTTGGGGTGACAGAAGGGAGAATGAAGCACAAATTGATGTGTTCTGAGTTCTTTTGATCGAGTGTTGCTTGGGATTTTGGCCGAATTAGTGGAATTTGGTGATGACTCGGGTGTGATGGTTTATTTGATTGTTGAGAGGGCTAATGATGAGATATGGTAATCGACATTGGACTGGCATACGAGTAGTAGTTAGAGTTAGTACACATGCTCTCGATGTTAGACTGGCCTTGAATTGCTGTCGTTGACTGCTTCGTGTTCTGGATTGATTGGTGCTCTATTTTGAAATTCTTTACTGCCATTTTTTGGTCTGTGGCCTGATGGATTGCTGGAAATGAAATGGAGTTTGGATGAAGTGCTGTCGGTTTTGTTGATTTTTTTGGACTAGATGTCAGGCATATATTCCTAGGGGACTCAGGAGTAGCTCTACTTTGGCCACAAAGCAGAGTTCCTCTAACTCTCGACAATAGCTTATGACAACATTCATGTAATGGAGTAGTACTCCTAACTTTTGTTTTTTGTTTGTAACGGTGTGGTCGGGTATATCCGGCATCGTTTTTTGCCCATGGTATATATAAATATCGTTTTTTGGGGAAAAAAAAAATAGCACACGTATTTTTTGTTAAAACGGCAAAATTTTAAAAAGTTGCCATTGGTGGCCGTTTTCGTGCCATTTTTGCACTCTTATCAAATGGCGATGTGCTATCTAATGAATGATGTAAAAAATAAAAAGTTAAAAATTCTAAAAAATGACCATTTTTGTGGGGTATAACACGCGTTTTTTTGCCCAAAATGGTAAATTTTAAAATTGTGCCGTTGAAGGCTGTTTTCGTGTCGTTTTTTTGCACTTATATTAAATTGCAATGTGCTATCTGATGAATTGTATAAAAAAGTGGACGTTAGAAATTTTTAAAAATTACCATTTTTTGTGGGTTATAGATCACGTTTCTTTCCCAAAACGGTAAATTTCAAAAACTTGTTGTCAGTGGACATTTTCGTGCCGTTTTTTGCATTCCTATCAAATGGCGTTGAGAAATTTTTAAATTTTTAAAAATGATTATTTTTATGGGTTATAGCACACGTATTTTTTGTTAAAACGACAAAATTTCAAAAAGTTGACGTTGGTGGCAGTTTTCGTGCCTTTTTTGCACTCGTATTGAATGGCAATGTGCTATCTATGAATGATGTAAAAAAATGAAAAGTTAGAAATTCTAGAAAATGACCAAATTTTGTGGGTTATAACACGTATTTTTGCCCAAAGCGTATAATTTTAAAATCGTGCCGTCGAAGGCCATTTTTGTAATTTTAAAATCGTGCCGTCGAAGGCCATTTTTGCACTCCTATCAAATGGCGATGTGCTATCTAATGAATGATGTAAAAAATAAAAAGTTAAAAATTCTAAAAAATGACCATTTTGTGGGGTATAACACGCGTTTTTTTGCCCAAAACGGTAAATTTTAAAATTGTGCCGTTGAAGGCTGTTTTTGTGTCTTTTTTTGCACTTATATTAAATTGCAATGTGCTATCTGATGAATTGTATAAAAAAGTGGACGTTAGAAATTTTTAAAAATTACCATTTTTTGTGGGTTATAGATCACGTTTCTTTCCCAAAACGGTAAATTTCAAAAACTTGTTGTCGGTGGACATTTTCGTGCCGTTTTTTGCATTCCTATCAAATGGCGTTGAGAAATTTTTAAATTTTTAAAAATGATTATTTTTATGGGTTATAGCACACGTATTTTTTGTTAAAACGACAAAATTTCAAAAAGTTGACGTTGGTGGCAGTTTTCGTGCCTTTTTTGCACTCGTATTGAATGGCATTGTGCTATCTATGAATGATGTAAAAAAATGAAAAGTTAGAAATTCTAGAAAATGGCCAAATTTTGTGGGTTATAACACGTATTTTTGCCCAAAGCGTATAATTTTAAAATCGTGCCGTCGAAGGCCATTTTTGTAATGTTTTTGCACTCGTATTAAATGATGATGTACTATCTAATAAATAGGGTAAAAAATAAAAATTTAGAAATTTTTTAAAATGATCATTTTTATGGGTTATAGCACACATATTTTTAGTTAAAGCGGCAAAATTTCAAAAAGTTGTCATTGTCATTTTCATGCCATTTTTTGCACTTATATCAAATGGCGGTGTGCTATCTAATGAATGATGTAAAAAAATGAAAAGTTAGAAATTCGTAAAAATGACCATTTTTTGTGAGTTATAACACACGTTTTTTCCCAAAACGGCAAATTTCAAAATCATTCCGCTGAAGGCCATTTCCATGCCATTTTTTTGCACTCATATCAAATTACGATGTGCTATCTAATGAATGGTATATAAAAAAGTGAATGTTAGAAATTTTTAAAAATGACCATTTTTTGTGGGTTATAGATCACATTTTTTTACCTAAAACGACAAATTTCAAAAACTTGTCATCGGTGGCCGATTTCGTGCCTTTTTTGCACTCCTATCAAATGGCAACGTACTATGTAATGAATAGTTTCAAAAAAAGTGAAAGTTAAAATTTTCACAACTCTCCATTTTTTCACGAGGTTATAACACACGTGTTTTATTCAAAAATGACAAAATAAAAAAATTGCGTTATTTATAAAAATTTTTTTACCTATTTTCTGCAGCCCATCTATTCTAAAAATGCATTCTAAAATTAATAATATATATAATATATTATTAATAATATATAATATTAAGATCCAAGAGAGCTTTGAAGTAACTGCCTTACATGTACCAAATCACATATTGTTAACCAATGATCCAAGCAAAACACAAACACCCAAACAGAACTACACGAATCACTCACAGCACTTCGGATCAAAGCAAACTAGTAAAGTAATCAAAGTTCATGGTACAAGAATATAAAAGAGAAGAATTCAATAGATAAAAAAAAAGATGTGAACAGCAGCAAAGAAGAAGATAAACGACTGATTTGATTTAACCGGTATAGATGTGAACCCCAATAGCAATAAGGAAAATGGTAATGAGGCCAAAGAAGATGATGGTATGCACCAATATTGACAGCCCACTTGTCTGCATATTCCCAAACTCCACCACTCTTGACCTCCCCGGTAACTGAAACAGCAGCCCTGGACTCAAGAGCACGAACAGCACCACCGCTATTACCACTGGCCCCCAATCTGCCATCTTACTAACTCTCGATCTCTAACTCTTTAATTTCTGTGTCTATCTACCACTATTAGGAGTGAATCTTAAGATTAAATAGGCAAAGTATAAAGCAGCAGTTAATCACCGACTTCCTTTTAACTATTCTTGAAGGGGTGAGTAAAGCAAGGAATAATAAGATCGAGAGGAAACAGAGAAAAAATATTGAGTTAAGCATAAAGTACTTATCCTATTACTAAACAAAAAACAAAAAACTCATAATAAAGTATTTTAAAACCCGGACGGTTTTATGGTCCGTGGTGGGAATGGACAGATGCCAAAGCATTTGGTACGTGGCAACACCTAGAATGGGGGTTATCGCTGCTATCTTGATGCTGACGACTATTAAATTAACTTACTAATAAACGATTGATTTTTAACGAAGTTTTTTTTTTTATTACTTTCAGGAGAAGTGGCAGATGATTCGATTTGCTAACTGACAGTTGTTAATGACTTTTTTATAATGTTGAATTTCGTGATGGAATAATCTAATCTAAAGTTAGAAGCAAATGCTTGATTTGTCAAGCTAATTGTTTTAACTTTACACGTACAACAAAATACCATATTTGAAATGGCAATAACGTAACTTAGTATTAAAAGCAATACAACAGCTAATTTGCTATGCCCCCTTAAGGCATTATGTTTCAAGTTCAATTAATGTTGGAACCCGGAAACATGGTGGAGCTCACTCAATTCTAATGGCGCGCGATTTGAAGGCTGATTTTGCGTCAACTGTTTTTTCTTTCTCTTTTCTTTTTTTTTTTTATATTCAAATCCCAAACTTACGCTGTATTATACTAAACTTCAAGTCAATCATCCCTTAGTTACCCTGAATATGTAAATCGCGGGATGTACACAACAGATGTATAATACTCTCTTTTCTTTTCTTTTCTTTTCTTTTATTTAGTAGTGATAGAGTCGAGATAGAAGTCTTCCTTATTATGTTTTAAATTAGAATTAAGTTATATAGTTCACTCATATCTGGATTAGGTATAATAATTTTAAAGTGATTTTAGAGATATTTATACTTTTAATGCCTAATTTTAATAAAACTATATCGTTTTGAACATTAAATATAGTAAAATAAGATAATATTGGACGATTTGGTCTCGAAAAATTATGATTTTTTTTTTTTTCCTATTCTCCTAAGAAGTTAAAAGAATTTTCGGTGCTACCCATTTGACATTTACGTTGCTAGTAAAAAGGAAATGGAGCATTCAAGAAAAACCCATATAATGTAAGTTCAGAAGAAACCCCGACAATCCATTATGCTTCTCGAAGTGATTGGTGGTATGAAGACTTGAAGCTTGGTTAAGTAAGACGTCCTTCCCGGCACGGGAGTGTTGATTTGGCTGGGAAGTATATGGTCTAGAAAAAGCATCTTATTAGCATTCTTCAATATAATAATAAGGGAATTCTTGGCTTCTTTTGTGATGACTGATGAGAGTGTGGTCTACAAGAGAAGTGCCTTCTTAGAACTGTTTACATCATTGCACGTTTTCAATTTTTCATGGCTAAGCTATAGCCACCCGTCCCACATTTGACCTCTCAACAAACCTTGAGCAGACAATAACCGTCGATCTACAGTGGGTGGGTGAAAAAGGAAACTTTTTCTTGTCTTGTTTGCATCATTAACAGAGGAAAGAAAGAGAATAATTTTAAGGAATGAACACATATTAAAACACAATAAAATTTCCAAACAGAAATATGTTATACAGCACCCGGAAAAAAAAAAAAGGCCCGAGCCTTCCATATTGATTTTTGGATCTTTTGGAACTTGAAGTTAAAGCCCACTGCCAAACTGTTAGTGGAGGCCTCTTGGCTTGGATTCTCATTATGCAGATTGAGTTTGTAAACAATGAGTTCGCCTTCGCCATTATCAATTTATTTAAAGAAAGAAAAACAATAGAAGCAATAGTATTGGCTCAAAAAGAATAAGCAAATTGAATGCCTCACGGCTTAAACGTTATGGAAATGGAAGAAAACTAAAGTATGCAAATGAAGTTGGACAATTGACAAAGGGACCAAGACTTGACATACCAAAAAAATGAATGGACTGATCAACAATTAATATTACTCCAACTTCCAAGTTCCAGCTAGCAGGCAAGTTCTATGGAGTATTGATTTAACCAAGGTACAAATGGAGCTTGATGGCTAGTAAAAATACAGAAACGAGAGCAAAGTATAGCAGAGCATGAACCATGATGGCAGCACCACTAGTCTGGAGATTGCCGAATTCCACACATCTATGATGGCCTGGAATTTGGAAAAGCAGCCCCGGTGACAATAGAACGAATAGTATCACCGTCACAAAGATTGGACCCCAGTCCGACATCCCTCTTCAAATACAATACTGGAACTATATTAGACCGATTATTGGGAATGGGAAGAAAGGCTACTCGTTTAACTGCGATGAATCAAATTGGCCAGCTGAAAATGCAGTATTGACTGGTTGATGGTGCTATGATGGAAGTGTGCAGAGTAAAACGACTTAAAAGTAGTACCCCAATTTATATATGCAAGAAACGCAGGGATTAGCATGAGCTCAACAGCGAAGAAGAAGAGTCTTTGGATGGAAGGAAATGGAGGATGATGGGGAACAAAGGGAGTGGCTCAAGTTACTTGGGATACCCTTCAGCCGTCCCATTTGCATTCTTACATTTCTTTCATGCACGTGAAGTGAGACCACTCCCCGACTCCTACTGGCCTTACATTTTGTTTTTCCTCTCTTTAATTTGTTTTTGGAGTTTGGCATCACCAAACAAAACTGAAATGAAATTTTTGTTTCTAATTTTGTATAGGCTAATAATTCATATTGCATTTTACTTGCGTAACATGTGTAAAAAGACAAAATTAGGTATTTTATACTATCACGTAGTACTTTATAAAAAATTAATACGAGTCATTTTAGTTAGTTATCTCATTTTTAAAAATTAAACTAATATTCTAACAAAATGATAAATGAATCATAAAAGATAAGTGATGGAACACGTTTCAGTTTTTTTATAAATTGGTATATAATTTTATTTTTTTATACACAAAAAATAATTTTATATTTTCAAACATGTCACATCATTCACTGTACAATTTAACTTAATATCATTTCTCTTATAAGCATTTCTGGGCTGCAAATACTAGAGGCATATCAGCAAAAGACCAAAATCCATAGCTTCTAAGTGGGCTTCTGTCCAGTTCTGGACTTAGACAGCAATTCGTAAATCATGGAACAAAACTGGGTCAACTGTCGACAATTCACTGGAGCCTTACAACTTTCTAGACTGGATCATTTTCAAAGGTTGCTTTTTTTTTTTTTTTTTAATTTTTGGCTTTTACCTTTTTTTTTTATTTTTATAACACACAAACGCTCACATGCATTCTACAGGAATCGAACTCTAGACCTGTAGGTCGGTAAGCTAACTCCCTAACCACTGGACTAGCCCGAATGGGTATTTTCAAAGGTTGCTTCTTTTACGCTAACATGGTGAAAAATTTTCATCCAATCCAACTGCCATCATGTTTGGTTATATTCCAACAAACAGTTCCCATAATCTATCTAAACTTGTACCAGTCCTCGTTCAGATCAAATCTGATAATCTGATCCAGTTCGACTAAATTTGTTTCTAGGCCATGGAGTTTGGCCAGACTGGTAGGGCTTTAGTGTGCGCCCGCCATATTATAAAATTGATTTAAAAACAACAAATCAAGCATGTTTTTATTACGACCCTTCCCTATGTTATTTTATACCATTCTAATCACATTCGCATATTGAATAAATTTATACAAAGGATACTCTTTGGGTCACACACAGCTGCTCAACCTACTAGTAATTTGCAGTACGATATGATAATAGGCATTATGGAAACAAAATATTGGAACAACGTAAATTATGCAAAATATGCTGGTAAAAATGCCTTATACATAATATGATATGTAAATTATATTTTACACGGTAGTATATTAAGTTTTTATACTTTGTATACTAATATTTGATATATAAGTTTATAAGATAAAGTGAAATTCAAACGTAAATCTTTATAAGTAAATCTCATGTGAAACGGTCTCATCGGAAAATCACTCTTTTAAGTTATTGTTACATGTCTACTAGAATGGCAAATATATGTTGTCAATTTAAGTTATTATTACATGTACCAATAAAATTCGGATGGTACAATAAATGGATATATCATATTTTTCAAAGGTTTTTATTTCCCGAATTTCCTTGTTTTGTGACTTAAACAAATCATATGGTATGTGCAAACTAGATTTGTTGTTGTATTTTAAATGACTATCGATTGTAACTTGTTCACTATCTTCCAAATTCATCGTAATTGTACCAACCATGTTTCTGAGATGATGTGACTCGTTTTAAACATGCAATACCTCCTTATGTCCTACAAAAAATGACTAAATTTCGAACAAGGCCAAAAGACAAAGGGTCAAAATTTAGCTGAATCTAAAACACTGAGGGATAAATAAATAAAAAAATTTCCAAAATCGAAAGGACTAAAAGTGCAATTCTCCATCTTGATTCTTTTGTTTTCGCCTTTTCACATTCACACCCTTACACTAAACTTTGATAGACACCGCGAAATAGCTCTCAATTCTCAAAATACAACCACCACCACTCCTACTTTTATTTGAAGTCAAACTGGCAAGTTTTGCCTTGTTCTAGTCTTCGTTGCTACCCGGACGGCCGAGTTGCAACTGAATTGGAGACGCAAACCTGTGATCCTGCACAAATTTCCGATCTTTCGTCGTACGGTGGATTTTCTGTGGCTATTCTACTTTAGTCCTCTGGAGTCAACACACAACTGAAGCTGAGTTGAATTAATTGCTGATGAAGTGCTGGCTCTACAGTTACTACGGTTTGCGTTGATAAGTTTCGGTGATATTCTTATGTTCTGAATGCAAATATTGGAATCATGTCACAGTCAGGTGAGAATTGTGTTTTTTTTCAGTTATAATTTATAAAAACATATAAATACATTCACCATAGCGCCATCATTTACTCTTAAGTGTAATTGCCGCATTATCACGCTCATATTCAGGTTTGGTGAATGGTGATGTTGTGGTTGGAACTTATATTTTCGTTATGGTTAAAATTTGATTTCTGTGCGTCAACGTTGAACCACGGAATTGATTATTTATTTTACAATATCTTTTACTTTTTTTGTTTCAAAGTTTACTGAAGGAAGGAGAATTTGTTGAAGTTGGGGTTTGTATTAGAGACTAGAAAATGTAACTTAAAAATAAGTAATTTGACATGATGATTTCATTGGTCTTTTTTACTTATGGACATTCAATTATATTAATTGAAAGATAATAATGGTAATACTAGCAGCTTTGGTTAATTCTTTTTAACCTTCCACAACTTTTTTTTTGTTTTTGTTTTTGGAAATGCAATGTTTGCTTTGTTTCTTGCTCCTGCCCTCATAGTGGAAACTTTTTGTGAAGTTCTATTTCTATTATCTTTTCTACTTTGTTGGGTTTCAGGTTATAATATAAATGATCTGGTCGGAGAAGCTCAAACTCGGTGGTTGAAGCCTGCTGAAGTACTCTTTATACTACAAAATCATGAGAACCAGATGATCACTCATGAGCCTCCTCAGAAACCTGGAAGTAATCTTCTTCTGTTTTGACCTCTCTGTGTATTCGTTAAAACCTATCCCTTGTTTGGTTTGACTAACATAAACCTGGCTTTGACAGGTGGATCACTATTTCTTTTTAACAGGAGGGTCCTTAGGTTTTTCCGTAAAGATGGGCATAGTTGGCGTAGGAAAAAAGATGGAAGAACAGTTGGTGAAGCACATGAACGGCTTAAGGTTGAACATTTACAAAATTGTGTGTATTAGACTAATAGTCCTTTCTCAGTGCAGTTCATAACTTTTAGGTAAAAAATGATTACGTTTTTCCAACTTCTTTATATTGGGATATGAAATCTAGGCATCTTGACTCTTTCAATCTATTGAGAGAATTCTTTATCTAACTTTTCAAATTCTATAACTTGAACTGTGTGTATTTGGTCAAAGAACATATTCTCGAGGGGTATCTATGTACATTAAAGGGGAATTTTTTAATTATATTTTTCATGTTGCACCATCCACTAAACCAAATTTCTTCTGGAACTTCAATGAGATAGACATCTTCATTGAGCAGATGAAACAAGTCCTTTGGATGCGTAGATTGTTTATATAGAAATGTGACATTTGATCAATGGAGTACTAGCATTCCAAGCTTTTTCTTTGTTGTGCCCACCCTAGTACTGTGACTTTATCTAATACTGAGATAATTTTTTTTGGGGTAGAGTAAAATTCAAATTATATAATTTCATTTTGAAATTTTTTGTTGACCAGGTAGGAAATGTTGAAGCTCTAAATTGCTATTATGCGCATGGAGATCTGAATCCTAATTTTCAGAGACGTAGCTATTGGATGTTGGACCCGTAAGTTCATTCTGTTTGTTGGTAATCTTGATAGAATAGTAGTCATAGAGCTGTAGGTGTGTGAGGCATTTTTGGGGATAATCATGCAGAAGATTAAGATTAGGTGATTAGTTAAGTTTAGAAAACTTGCAGCACATCTTCTCCTAATCAGACTGGAGCTTATTCCTTTATTCACCTACTTTTCTTCTTTTATTAATTTCCCTTGTAATCCTGTTTTTCATGCTTGGGCAGAGCGTATGAGCACATTGTTCTGGTTCACTACCGAGATATAATTGAGGTCAGTGTATGCCGTCCCATTTATTATCTCTGATCTTGATGTTTTGGATTCGATTTGTTTTCTTTCTATTCAGTTTTAATCTGCTTGTTATCTATTAAGGGGTTTTTTCTCAGGGGTAGTCGATATTTGATGTGTGGATTATGGTGATTTCTGTTCACATATTTCTGCCTTTAGAAAATTTCCTCAACCTATCATGGAAGATTGTTTAGAATGAAACTTGTTATTTCGTGATCTGTTGATAAAGTTGGATGCATGTTAAGTTTACTTTAGATTTGTAGTGTTTCTAGACCTCCAGATTGCTGTATATAACTGTTGTAGATGATATCTTCTGTGCTAAAAGGATTTGCGTTTTCTTGATTACTGTTTCTACTTGGCAGTACCAAGTAATATTGTAGTTGCTGACTAACTGCACTTTGATTGACCTTCTATCTGATGCCACTGAACTTTTCTTCTAAGCTGCAGGCAAGGAACAATGCAGGAACCATATCACAATTTTCTCTGTTATCCTCTTCTACCTTCAGTCAGAGCCCCGTCTCTTATAACACTCAGCTTCCAGTATCTACTGCTCTGATTGATGAATCTTATGAACAATATCACAACCTATCTAGTCCTGGATCTGTCGAAGTCAGCTCTGATGTGGCCATCAGGAGTAATGGGATAAATTACTTGGAGAATATGGGGAGAGCGGAGGAAGTTAATAGTTCAGCAGGGATCGGAATAACTAAAGCATTGCGAATGCTTGAAGAGCAATTAAGTTTAAATGATGAAACCGTGGAAGAATTTAGTACATTCTATGGAGAGAATGAGAACTCGCATATTTTAGAAAATACCATACACGGTCATTCTCCATCTACTACAGTGCAAGGTGATTGAAGCACTCTTCTATTGAACCTATTCAAGGTTTTGTGATTGATTTCATTTAACAGTATAATAACACTTGAAGAGTCATGTTCTTTTTTCCTTGCTAATTTAGTGCTGGTGACGAATGCTATTGCATCTTTGTTTCTGGTATCTTCATAGCTGATTATCTTCTGCAGTCTGATTAATTAGACTTTTCCGTGAGATGGATGGGAAGATAACTTCTCATGTGGTGTTGACTGCATGTAATGTGGTATCTTCCTGTTGCGACATTGATGAAAACATGATCTGTTATTCTTTTAGTGCGTGAAGGCTGAAGTTGGAAAATTATCTATTATCATTTGATTGTCTGGAGGGTTTTTATTCATTATTAAAAATTTCTATAAATTTCCATTTCCTTGTTGTGGAACATAATTTAGATACTATAGCCATTTTTATTCATAATGTTTATTTTTCTCAAATGTGAAATATCAGTTTAGCGGAATCTGGATATGTAGTCAAAAACAGCTGCTAATGAGGTTTTTCTTCATAGGTTACAACATCGAACATCATCAACAATTGTTGGGGCAGGATGATTGGAAGGAGGTGCTAGATGGCTGTAATAGTTCTGAGGATGCTATGCCCCAAGGGAGACATGTAGACAAATTTAATGAAAATGTGAGAGAATTTTCACTTTGAAAATCAATTTTCTGTCTGCTTATGATGCAATCTGTTCATTCATAAATTATATGATACAGTTCTCTAAATTTTCTTATGTCACTTGCTGCTTAGTATTTGCTTGAAGTGAGTTTCTTTAAGGTGTACATGACCACTACATCATGTGTCTTGTGTATTATTCAGTTAAATGGCACCTCTTTTAAGCCAGTTGCAGTTTCAGTCACATAATGTGGTGATTTATTCTGCTCACCATAGGATATTGTACTTGCTGAATGGACAAAAGAGCCTGTGGCCGAGCAAGATGACTATACTAGGTTAAGTTTTGGTGGAGTGGATGCTCAAATTGGTAAGGTCATAAATCTGGTAGTTGCTTATATTTGCAACCTGATATTTTGTAAGTTGAAGATGCTGAAACTCCTTATACATCCTTGTAGTGCCATCTTTAGTGTCAGTTGCCGAGCAAATTGAAGATTTGGATTATCCTGCATATTCACCTGCTTATGTACCCAATCCTCACAATTATGAGTCGCTGTTTGACCAAGGTCAGATTGAATTTTCTCTTGAAGATAATTGGGGTATAATTATTTCCCAAAAGCAGAAGTTCACTATTCGAGCGATATCTCCAGAATGGGGTTTTGCCTCGGAAGCAACTAAGGTGCATGTCGTAGAATTTAATTTGCAGTTACTTTTGATCATTCATTTTCTTGATTGTTCCCATTTATTTTAGAATATACTTTGTATTTACATTTAAGGCAATAGGTCTGCAAATACGTTAACGGGTAATACGTTGTGCTGAATACAAGCCGCATTGAATTCTGGTATTTCACATCTTAAAAAATATCTCTACCTAGTGAGCATAGTAGAATCTTTCAGTGATAGGTTGCTTCATTGATGATGAGCTTTCCACCTACTTCAACTCATGTAGTGGGGTAAAATGCTTCTTTCACATATACTCACTTCATAGTCTTGAGATTGTAAAATTATCATTCTCGCCATGGTCTCTTTCTTGGTATGATTAAACGACATTTATTACAACAACAACAACTAAGCCTTTATTCCACCATGTGGGGTTAGCTATGTAGATTATATTTCACCTACGTATTCTATCTATAAACATGTTTTCATTTATATTTAAATATATCATATATATTTTTAATCGTTACTTTCCGATTCTTTTTAGGTCTCTCCCTTCCTCTTTTAATATGAGTTAATATTTCTCTATTTTCTACATGTCGCATGGGGGCATATAGATGTCTCCTCTGCACATGTCCAAACTATCTTAAACGTGCATCTCTCTTTTTTTTTTTCATTTTTTTTTCATCTATTGGTGCTGCCCCCACTTTCTTTCTAATGCATTCATGGATTGACATTTATTGAAATGATAGAAACAAGGGATCCAGAGAGTCACACCAATGATTTGGCATAATCATGGGACTTTCTTCAGCATATTGTATAAGATGGCTAATACCAAAAAAACCAAACTTCTCAACAGAGCCAAGTTTATAATCCATAGTGTTCCCCTTATGCCACTATTTTTTACGCAGTCGGCCCAATACCTGCCTTCCCCTACAGTGCCCGTGTATGACCTGTTTGCATTCTACCATTATTTGCAACCACTTCTCATGAATTATTTTATGTAGCAATTTGGAACCAATTTAGTCCTTATCCTACAGTCTAGTTTGGATATTTCAGAAAGCAAATAAACCAGAAACTTTGCCTTGCTTGTACTTTTAGTTTTAGTTATTTGAATGGCTAGCCGTCTCCAAAAAAAGAAAAAGGTATGTTCACATGGCTGTGTTCTTTTACTAATCCATCCTTTAGCATATAGCTTTCACTTTTCTGGTTGAAATTATAGCTCTTCTGACAAAAATATTTTTCTAGTTTTCTCCTTCCCCAACCATTTGTTTTCTCCAAATTGCATATTTTTTTTCTTAGTGATGGTTGTTTTTCAAAAACTTTCTAATGATTCACTCAATAAATGTGTGCAAGAAATGGCTCCAAAAATTGATCAGTTCAAATGAAAATCCAAACAGAGACACTCAACTTGGCCGAAAATGAAGTATCTATGCCAAGAGGTGGAATCATGTAGACAAGAAACTTAAAGAGCAAGTGCAACCATCATTTGCTCTGTTATACTAAATGGACGAGTGATGGCTATTTTAAAAGGTTAACTGAAGGAGTGCTTTGGAAAAATGACATGGGATGAGGTTACTAGAAGATAGTAAACCTGTAGCTCAATGGAAAAGATAGCCTTATAACATGGAATGGACAAGATTTTTTCCCCACATGAGAGACAGAGAGATCATGAGTAGTTTTAGTTGAGTTGGAAGCTTGTGAATTCTGTTACCCATTTCCCATTCTGGATCTGCTCTTACTCAACCTTGTAGATTCAAAACATCTTCTTTTTATATCTGTTATCCATTCCAGATCTATGATTGGATCTGACATCTCATGCTTATGATTATATTGCTAGAGTACCCTAATTCTGGTTAGCCTGGTGTATTATATTCTGCAGTCAGTTTGCATTTTATGTATCAAGTTCTATATTGCAGGTTTTCATTATTGGATCATTTCTTTCTGATCCATCAGAGTCTGCATGGACTTGCATGTTTGGTGGCATTGAAGTTTCAGTTCAGATCATTCAGGAAGGTGTCATTTGTTGTCATGCTCCTCCTCATTTGCCTGGAAAAGTCTCAATTTGTATCACTTCTGGTAATAGAGAGTCTTGCAGTGAAGTCAGAGAGTTTGAATATCGTGTCAACCCAGCTCTTTGTAATCATTGTAGACAACCAGAGATAATAGCTACTAGGAGTCCAGAAGAGCTACTATTACTTGTCAGACTTGTACAGTTGCTTCTGTCCAATCCTTCACTGCAGAGAGGAGATACTTCTGACTCAGGAATTGATTTATTGAGTAAATCCAAAACAGGTGAAGAATCATGGGATCAGGTCATAGATGCTCTTTTGGTTGGTACTTCTACATCACCTATCACAACAGACTGGCTCCTAGAAGAACTTGTGAAAGACAAGTTACAAAATTGGCTTTCTTCTAGACCACAAGAAGAAAGTGACCTGCCAAGCAGTTCCTTGTCAAAGAAAGAACAGGGGGTTATACACATATTTGCTGGATTAGGATTTGAGTGGGCCTTGTACCCGATTCTGAAGTCTGGAGTTAGTGTTAACTTTCGTGACATCAATGGTTGGACTGCCCTTCATTGGGCTGCACGGTTCGGAAGGTATAATAAATCCCTGATTTTTTCCAAAGAAAGTTGACCTTTTTATTTGATCACTTATCTTCAAACATTATGGATACATGACATGTTACAGTTTTGCAGAGAGACAGAACTTGCATGTTAACATCTGTATACAACCGAAAGGTCCTTGCTAGGACATATTGGTGCTCGACAATAAAAGTTCTACCATTTAATGTATTTGTCTTATAATTCTTATCATCGTTTGAACCTTTTACCATGCCACATCTTGGGTTCATACATTTTGAAGTTTCATATCTTGCATCTATTTGTTTGTTTATGTAGTGGCTTGTGCAATATTTCCTAATCCGTTTTGCACACCTGTCTCAAAAGGTTTGTTCACTCAAATACATACTTGTAATAGGGAAAAAATGGTTGCTGCACTCATAGCATCTGGTGCATCAGCTGGAGCAGTTACAGATCCCAATTCACAGGACCCTACCGGGAAAACTGCTGCATTCATAGCCACCACCTCTGGACACAAGGGGCTTGCTGGTTATCTTTCAGAAGTTGAGCTAACTAGTCATCTTTATTCTCTCACACTGGAAGAAAGTGAGCTATCTAAAGGATCTGCTCATGTAGAAGCAGAAAGGACTGTAAATAACATTGTAAGTGCAAGTCCCAGCATAAATGAGGACCAGCTTTCTCTCAAGGACACCTTAGCTGCTGTGCGGAATGCTGCACAGGCTGCTGCACGTATACAATCTGCATTCCGTGCACATTCTTTCAGGAGGAGGCATCAGAGGGCTACTGCTGCTGCTAGCACAAGGGGAGACGAGTTTGGAATCCTTCCAAATGACATCGAGGTACTTAAAGCAGCAAGAAAGTTGGTATCCCGCAATTCAAGGGATTCCAACTCAGCTGCTTTATCTATACAGAAAAAGTATCGGGGTTGGAAAGGTCGTAAGGAGTTTCTTGCATTGCGGCAGAAAGTAGTAAAGATACAGGTGACTAACTTTTTTCACATGGCAAAGATTTTTGCAATTCTGCAAAATCTGGTTGTATACGCCTAATTAAAATACTACAGCATCAGCTAAAGAAGATCATGGCTGTCCTCTCTTCCCCACTTTCTTTCTTAATTATTTTTATGGATACTGTTTATGGCTTATCCATAATTGAATGTATGATACTCATCTAAAAGTTTCTAAAAGGGTAAAAAATAGTGCATAATTTTTTGAATGAATGAACTAAAGTACATGGATACTTGGAGAATTAAGTAGTGGATCCTGCACAGCCTACCATAATTCTTTACTTTTTCTCTTATAGCTTCTTCTGATTATGACTGTACAAACTTGCCTATTTTATAGCATGACGTCATAAATTTTGAAAGTTTTCTAGCTGCTTACTTGAGAAAGATTTGAAATAGTTATCTTATTCAGAGTATTTTCATGGCAGGCTCATGTGCGAGGCTATCAGGTAAGAAAGAATTATAAATTATGTTGGGCTGTTGGTATTCTGGAGAAGGTAATACTTAGGTGGCGTAGACATGGAGTTGGACTGCGAGGGTTTCGGCAGGAGTTTGAATCTATTGACGAGATTGAGGATGAAGATATTCTCAGAGTCTTCCGTAAGCAGAAAGTTGATGCAACTATTGATGAGGCTGTCTCTAGGGTGTTGTCAATGGTTGAATCTTCAGAAGCACGTCAGCAGTACCGCCGCATTCTTGAAAAATATCGTCAAGCTAAGGTAATCTCAATATTTTAACATTGGAAGTGTGACTTAATTTGACATTGTTTATTACTGCAATATGTGAAACGTTGCCCCAGCAGAAACACTTTCAGCTATGCCAATCATCCGATAGATTCAAACTGAAGTTTGACAACAATGTTGGTTCATTCAAGTCTTATATTTTGATTTTGCAGGCTGAGCAATGGTGCAGAGAATGAAACAAAATTTGCTTCTTGCAGGCCATCTAACTTGGAAAATGATGGCATTTACCAGTTTGTGTTAGCTTTGGTTCTCTCAATTGTGGAGTCTGGTCTTTATTTGGGATTAAGATGGTAAAATTTGCTTGGTCATGTTATTGAAGTAATGGGTTTTTGTAAATACTCTGTATAGTTTGATGTAAATGTTACATTACTGTATGCCATAATAATGTGCGAAACAGCTTTTCCTTGTCTGCGTCCGCCACAACATTTAGTGTTCATGTGGCTCTTCTCATTAATCATGTGGAGATTATGCAATGGAGGCAAGCGAAATAAATAGAGCAAAACGAATGTGACCTTCACGTGGACCCAGTAGACGAACCCAACCAAGCCCACAGCTCTGTTTGGATTCATTATTATTGGGCTGAATAGTAACTACCTTTGTAATTGGGCATATAAGCATTCACTCTTCAGTCTGATTTTAGTTACATATCGCATTATAGAATCTGCTATACACTCATTAATGAAAACTCACCTTATTTTACATATACATCGGAAATAAACCATAATCAAGTCAAGACATGTTAAATTTTGTAATAAAAATAAAAAAGAAAAGCAATGTAATATAAAAAAAATAAACAAATAATCGCAAAAACTCTTGTAAGACCGTTTTATACATAAGATGTGATACGTAAATTATACTCATACACTAATATATTAATTTTTTATATATATTATACCTTAATATTTAATAGTTTATATGGTAATACACTAATTTTTTACTTTTTAAATTAAAATTCATAAAATTCACAAGTATTGACAAGTGAATGCCGATATATAGAAATAGAACATGATATGGTGGCAGGAACTTAGCGGATAAGCTGAACGGCAGATGACGAAAGCATTGAAGTTGCTAGATTCATCCTAGAGATCCCATCATCTGATATAAAGATCCCCATGGTAGCTTTTGGGAAGGAATTTGTTCCCCAACAACCACAAGGGAAATGGAATCAAAGGATAAGAAGGTTGAGCTATTGCAGATAGCCATAAAACAGTTAATCGAGGACGACAAGTTTAAAAATGTTAAAAGATCTTCCTCCGATGAGAGCTTCGCTGATGTCTGTAGCGATGAAGATGTTGCTCATGACCACCGCCTCCTCTCCAAATTACTTTCCCAGGTAACGGCGTAACGCCGTCCAACTATTATGGACTTAGCTTCTTGAATTTCCAGTTTCAGTTTTTATTGGATTCAATTTTTTAGCAGCCCTACTGATATGAAAGCTTGAATGTTCTATGCTTTGCACCAGAATTATCAGTTGATATATTTAATTCTTCGCAAACTTTACCATTCAAGAGCGTCAGAGTGTTGTTAGTATGGAAATTTGGCATTTGGGTTTTAACTTCATGAAATGTAACTTCCCAGTTGGAGACGTTAAAAGACAATGGAATTCTTGAGGAACTGGAGCAGCCATCATCAACAGACGTTCAAAAGGCGGACCTCCCTCAAGTTGGCGAGAAGAGTGAGACTGCAAATAATGAAGCACACAATTCCGGCTCTGAACTTGGAAAAGAAGAAATAATTGGAGAGCTTAAAAAGTTAAAGAGGCAGAATTTTATCACCCACTGCCTTCTGTCAGCCATGATCGTTCTCACAGTTGCATGGCAACTCTCTGAAGTTTCACTTATCTTGAAGATAAAAGAAGGATTGAGCAACCCAATAAAATCCTTCGGGAGTATGATCAAAGGGATGATCAAAGACCCTACATTAACTGTTCAAGAAGTAGACAAGCTAGCCTCTGCAAAGCAAAATCCATTGCTTACAGCGTCATCTCTACCAGGTCTCAAAATTCCTGAGTTTCCCCGTGTGGAACTTCCAGTTTTTCATTTGGATAGTGAGGATGAATAGTCAGTCATTCATGTGCTTTGTTCTCAATGGTGTCAAGAAGAACAATTGTTATTCTGTCATTTGAATTACTGTAAATATCTTGCACCTGCAATGCGTCCAAGCAAGGATGAGTTCCTAATGACTCAATGATTTATTGGGGACTTGGATCAACTTCTGTATCACATATTCACATATATTAATGGCTTATAAGATTGTGATTTTTTTCCAGGAATGTAAAATTCGGAATTAGATTGTATAAATTTCTTTAAGTCTTCACGCTGGTGTCAGAGGATTCCTACGAACACAAGTTTTGGAAGCAGAAATTTAAGGACATCCCTATGAACTTGTCCAAATAATCATCATCCATTCATCAAAAGGAATCTTACTAAAGTTAAACAGAGCAACTATCCAACAGAACCAATGGCAACTTAACCGGCCAACTCAATCGCAAGAAAACACATTCAAAACCAATCATGACCCAGCAAAAAGAAAGAATCACTAACCATCTCCAAAATGCTTAATTCTCAAATCCAAAATATTTTGAATATAAATCACAAACTAGTTTGATTGCTAGCGCCAGGGAAACATTGATCCCCTTAATAGAATAGAAAGACTTTTTTCATCATGCATAATTCAGCCGAAATATGTCATTCAGCACATAAAAGCTAGCCTGCGGGGTTGGCATCAAATGGAACATCTGCAAGAAAAATAGGAAATGCAACTATTAGGGACAGCTGATATACAAATGGAACACTACAACAGAAAAAAGTAAAACAGAGAACCAAATCCAAAAAAAAACCCAGCAATCTTAAACATGCGAATGAATATACAGGAACTATTAAACTACAAAAGCGAGAAAACTACATGGCTATCAAAGGTTATCCTAAATCAAATTCCTTTGGTAATCTTCTGTGTTCAAGTAAAAGCAAAAGCATAATCCAAAACCAACCACTAGACAAATGTTGGACATGAATATTTCATGCATTCAAAACTCATTACAGCAATTGGACAAACGTTTTGAGTAACAGAAATAAGCTCAACAAATCCAAAACCAACCCAAAACAGAAGCTCAGGCTCAAAGCCAAATGGTTTGAGCTATTGAAACTCACTGAAACCCAACAGTTACCATGATCACAACATAGATAGTTCAAAACAACACAAAGAAAGCCTAATGGCACCATTTTCCTCTCAGTCCAAAGTCAGAACTGGCAAAACTACACAACTTATATTTTATAAAAACTAGATGGTATGAGAGGAGTATTGCATATAGCTATGAGATTGCATTCTAAATTAATAGAGTACAACAACAACTAACCCTAAGAGGGGTCTATATAGATCACACTTCACCTTCGTGTGAGGTCAAAACTCATTTATTCTAAATTATACGATTATAAACATTAATGTCTATTTCAGATACCAATCATGTTAGATCTGAACTCATTTATTCTAAATTAAACGATTATAAACATTAATGTCTATTTCAGATACCAATGCAGGAACCTACAACAACCCATCCATAAAGAGTGATATTTATACTAAAAACAAACGTAAGCCATAGCTGAACTTCCGAACGTGAACCACCCCAACCCAATTGGCATAGTATGCAAAATAAGCATAAATAGTGTTAGTATAGAAATAAGCACCAAAGGAGGAACCTAAACAAAATCATTCATAAAACAGTAATCTTTACACAAACAAAACAGAGGCCATAGCTGAATTTGCCCGCCCCAATTGGCAAATAAGATATACTTTATACACCAGCTGATTATTAATGTCAATCTCTGAAATAGACACACAAAATTCCTCCGTCCAATCGCTATATCCCATAAAAATTTCAAAATAATGGCCCTGAAAAACTAGTCTCAAGATTTTTATTTTTTTTTTCTTCAAAGACGCTATACCTGGGAAAAAAGTCTTGATTAAAGAGGAACTGAAAAAAAGA
This sequence comes from Ophiorrhiza pumila, assembly GCA_016586305.1. Classification (NCBI taxonomy): domain Eukaryota; kingdom Viridiplantae; phylum Streptophyta; class Magnoliopsida; order Gentianales; family Rubiaceae; genus Ophiorrhiza; species Ophiorrhiza pumila. The sequence continues at coordinate 39,722,855 of BLIW01000011.1, read as the reverse complement.
AACAAACGTAGCAAATTAGGAATGTAATAAATAGGCTATATACCTGGCTGAACTTGAGGGGGTGCTGTTCACCGGGGAGCTGAAGGTTGCCGGAGACAAAGACGAGCATACCACCGCCGGGGCCAGATGGCTGGCAATCGACTGTGGAGATGTTGTGCTTGCACTGCTGAAAGGGCAGACCGGTCAATTTGGCGACGATGTTCTGGGAGCCCTGAATCTTCTGGCCCTCAAACGTCAACATCGATCCGTCCTGATACAAGCTCGCCAACCCGTTCCGGTTCGTATCAAACGTGGAATAGTAGTGCTCTACGAACGCCTTCGCCAACTGATCCGGATCCATTAATCTTTCCTTTCCCCTGAATGATAGTATCGGATTTTGCCAATCCCTCGGTCCGGCTACAAGTCAGGCGGTTCAGCTCTGGTTAGCTTAGGACTTGCGTCGTTACGGAGGAAGAGAGGAGGCGGCAATCGGAGGCGCTGGATTTTGTAGATATATGCTTGAGGGTAGAAGAGTGAAATCAACTCTTCTTCAGGGCCCGCGTTCATTTTTTTTTTTTTTGAAAGAGCTAAATTTTACGGGCCTACAACTTTGTACATTTTACCAACTGCACTCCATTGAAATGAGGAAGCTGGCCCAATACAGACCCAATACAGATTAATTTAGAATAGGATACAAAAATTATTATAAGCTATCGAACACATTTGAGATCCGGCTTGCATCCCTATAATTGTACTTTAATTGAAGAAAACTAATTTAGAATATAATAATAAAATCAGTATAAGTCCCTTTCTCTCACATAGGCCAAGAGAGGTCTGAACAAAATGTAATAGTCTCGTGCAACCCGCAACTACATTGTAATAATGTATGATTGATATAATAGATTAGATTGGTAAAATAAAAAAAATAAACTATGATTTTGCCATTGATATTAATTTCACAATGCTTCCTCCCAAAAAAAAAAAGTCCAACAAATGTTCTATCTTCCATTAAAGTATTATGTACCGATGATTTCAATTGTTTTTTTTTTTTTTCAACTTAATGATATGAAATGAAGAAATAAAATTTTGAAAATTCACAATTTTGTGCATTACAACTTTAGATTTTCAGAAAAAATTGTGACTTTTTTGAAAAAAAATATTTTATTTTATGACTTAATGAGAAACATTTAAACAAGGAGATACAGGCAAGTTTGCTGGCACTTTTGAGGTCGAGTTGACAAAATAGATGAAAAGAAGATTCACTTTCCAGTAAAAGTCAGTCAGTCAGTCTCAGCTGTGGCTTCTTTCTCCATCACTGGATTCTGCACTTTTGTATGGCCACCCGGCCCACCCCTCCAGCGCTCGGACATTACCGACATCCAATCCGTAATGCCCGATATAATTGACAAGGAAACAAAATCCAAGGGAAACAAGTGATAGAAGATGACAACCAAAATTGGACGGAGAATTTGTAATACAGTTGGGCCCTCGTCATAGCCATTTTGATACTCTAATGAATCAAAACCAGTTTTGACTCCCTATACTATTTACATGGACAAATCTTGGTTTAGCAAACAATGGTGTCATCGTTACAGAACAATTTCCTGTAGGTTGGAGATGGAGTTCTCCTACTAAGACATGGCTTCGCTTTATTACAATAACAATTTACAAAAATATACATGATGATTCCTATCCTGGTTTTAATTATCAAGGCTCAATAGCAGCAGTCCACACTAACGACTAATTGGACATCAACTTTACAATTATACATAGTTTCCTCCAGTTTGTTGCAGAAGATCAAAGATAAAAGAATCAGACCTCTTCAAACTCATCGGATTCTCGCATTGGGAAATGATGATGAGATATAAATTCAGAGCTTTGATGGGTAGACTCGATTCTTCCAAAAATTTCCTCGAGTCTGCTCAGTCTGCACTCTCTCTAATAGTCTAATTAAATCAAAACAAGATTTACGCAGAAAACTGAATCAGCTACCTATCTGGGATACAGTGAATGCTGTGAACATGGATCTCCAGCTAACATGTATACTCCAAGCCCAAAAGATTTCCTGGACAAATAGAACAAAGAATGACGAATGTCATACACATACAGCAAGATCAATGGCACAATCACGGAGTGGTTGAACGCGACGAGCCATTAAATTTAGTTTAGCAGGATACTCACAGAGGCAATAAATCCACCAAGTGAATTAAGCATCTCCAGATACCTCGAAGAATACACGCTATTGCTTATAGCATTGCGTGCATTCGTCAGGTTCCTATCTTATAAGCTTTTATCTGATGCAATCTCAAAAAAGCGTGACACTTCATGGTAAAGTTGCTCCGCGTGAAATGGTTTTGATACATAGCCATCCATTCCACGCTGGAGGCATTCTTCATTTGTAGCTTGGAAAACATCAGCTGTCATTGCCAGAATGGGTATATGCCAGCTTGAAACATTTCTGTAAGCTTCGATAGATAGTTCTCCACGTTGAAGCTGAGAATTGATTTTAGATTCCACGTCGCGAATAATCTCTGTAGCTTTAAATCTGAGACAATTCAAGTCATATATTCTTTAATCTTCAAAGGGCAAAACATTCAATCGACGCAACTTTTCTAATAGCAGTCCATATTATTTATCTCAACTCAAGACTCACATGTTGCTGCAGTCTATTACACATGAAAATTCAGTAAATACTATCAATCTTCACAACAAGCATACCCATCCAATTTAGAACAAAATTAGAATACAAGCAGAAATAGAGAATGTCATGCATACCCATCCATTTTTGGCATTTGAATATCCATGAAACAGGCATCAAATTGATGTGGTGGCTGCAGCAATGAGACCGCTTCTTCCCCACCTTCTGCACGAACCACATCAGCGCCATACTTTCTCAAGAAACATTCTGCTACTTTAAGATTCACTTTATTATCATCTACCACAAGAATTTTTCTCTCACAGAGCAGATTGCCAAGAGTCAGACTAGGTCGTTCTCCATTGCGCAAATTTCCCCTAATACCCACACCCATGGCACGCTGTAGAGATGCAGCAAGCATACTTGCCCTAAGTGGCTTCATAATTACTGACAAAGTGGAAATACCAGTAGCTGAAACAGTAGGTCGTGTAGAACTTATAGAGTTAACTAAAAGAAAGAGTTTTGGAACAACACTCATGTCAAGCTCGCTTAATTTGTCACAGAAAAGAGTTGACGTAGCAAAATCCTTATCCCAAACATCCTGTTCAATGATTACCACATCGACAGTAGCATTCTCAGCGCCTATCTTAGAAAACGCATGGTTGTAATCAGGTACCAATTCAACATGGATCCCAAGCCGCTGGATGTGATACTTTGAAACCTTTGCTCGTGCAGGTCTTGGATCAACAACCAATGCCTTCAAGCCACGGAACTCTAAAGATACTAAGTTCGATTGTTTATTGATTTGCTGACTCTTCTGATCACTTGCATTGCATGAACCATTGGTAAGAACAGCTGTAAACGTGAAAGTTGATCCAATCTTTGGTGAACTTACGAACCCAATGTCACCCTTCATGAGGTCGACGAAACACTTGCTTATGCTTAATCCAATGCCTGTGCCACCATGCGTTCTGGAAATTGAGGGACCAACCTGCATGAAGGGTATGAATATACGAGATTGAGCTTCTAAAGGGATTCCAGCACCAGTGTCCTCTACTGATACAATTAGATTGATTTGGTCAGTCAAGGATGATTGGAAACCGGTAGCAGATCCCTCAGGACTGAAACCTCTAAATCCTCTCCAACTCTGTCGCCTGTCAGCTACAGGGAACCCACTCAATGTCTCACTTGGGTATGATTCTGTCTCACCTTTAACAGAATCCACCACTTCTTCAGCAAGATGAACAGTCACAAATATGTGCCCTTTTTCTGTAAACTGCAAACAGACACAATATTAGTCAAAAGATCTTGTACAAAATTGAGAAAACTTTTTATGGCAAATACTTTCCAATCTTAAGCTAACCAATCATCTTAACTTACTAGTTCAATGCTCAAATTATAAGCAGACCTAAAGTCTCTTCTTTCAAATATAAATTGAAGCAGTTATTTCACATGATTGATCATGAAATCTCTCTTTAAGAGATGGATAATTTGACGACCTTGTATCTTCTACATTTAATGAACATGCATAAGATTAGCTAGATCTGATTTGTGTTCCAACATGACAAGCAGAAAATAAATATCTTATCTTTGTACTTTCCACAGTATTTCGGTTTTCAAATTCATTAACCAAAAAGGGAACTGAATTCCCCTGCGAACTTACTTTAATTGAGTTGCCCATTAGATTCGTAATGATCTGTTGAAATCTAACAGGATCGCCAATTAGCATTTCAGGGACCTTATCAGAGATGTAAACTGCCAACTGCGACCAAGATATTTGTTGCAAAAGAAAATTAGCCAACAAAAAGGGGAAACTTAAGCAACAGCATTAACTGAATTAGGCAAGCCAATCATCAAAAGTTTAATCTGTACAGTACCTCGACACCTTTCTCTTGTGATTTTCCAGAAAAAAGTGACAAGACATCATCCAGAATAGCTCTCAGATCAAAGCGCACTGCCTCAAGCTCGAGCTTACCGGATTCAATCTTTGCTTGATCCAGAACCTTATTAATGAGAGAAACTAAAGCTGTACCACTTCCCTGTGCAGTTCTGACATAGTCTTGTTGAGTTTCATCTAGATCTGTGTCCATCAGCATATGCAACATTCCTAGAAAGCAGTTATATTCGGAGTGCGATCATTCTCTTGCTCTGACGTAATACTAAATCAAAAGGAATCAAGCAAACTATGGCAGAAAAGGAATACGTACCTAGAACACCATTCATGGGAGTCCTGATCTCATGGGAAACAGTGGCAAGAAACTACACCAAGTTGAAAGTTTATGAGTCATAAATGGACAAATTCTCATGGCCAAGAGAACCTTTTGCAAGTAAAAGCAGTACGTACCTGTGACTTTGCAATATCTGCTGTTTCAGCACGTTTTTTGAGCTCCATCATCTCGTGATAATCATCCTCTACTCTGGCAATTCGATTCATTGTTGCATGGAATATATGCCCCACAAGCAATACAATCACAAGGATACCAATTGACGTTGATATAGCTTGCCATGGCCAAGGTGGTTTGTGTTTGAATCTGTATTCAAAGTAAAACTTTGTTAGATTCAATAAGTGGGCTATAAACAAACAAACAAACAACAATTAAGCCTTTATCCCACTAAGTGGGGTTGGCTACATGGATCATACTATAAAGTGTAGTGTTGGTTAAAATGTCAATTACAAAAGAACTCTCAAACACAGTGGGCATGGTGCTCAAGGTTCCAGTAATAACATGATCTGAGAATTTCAAAATAACTATTGCTTGCATTTGAATGATAAAAGATATATAAAACTCCATATCTGACCTAGTGACCTGAAAAAGGACTTGCACAAGACTAAAGAGAAGATAAAACTACCTGCATCGCATCTCATGCTTTCGGAATGGATCCCCAAAGTTTAGGGTACTGACACGCTCCAGTCCCTCATCTGAAACATTTGAACCATACATGCTGATAGGATTGGAGAGGTTTGTTGTATCAAAGACATTTACCAGAATAGTTTGCTTGCTTGCAAGCTGTTGAAGTAGCTTCTCCACCAGTGACTCAATGTCAAATACACCACCAAGGTACCTGCTTGGAAGAAGTAGAAACTTCAAACTTGTTTGTTATTCAACTTCCTGATGAAATCCAGTCTGAAATACAAAATTCAAGACAAGAAACACACTTCTTTTAGACCTCCAATAGAAGTGTAGATAACTTTTCGGTTGGATTCTGTGATGTATTAACTGAAAGTTTTTTACAGCCCAAGGAATGATAACTCAATCAAGGAACTAATTGCGTCCTGTTAAAGTAGATCGACATTTTTTACTCTTTTCCAAATGTATTTCACTAGCAACACAAAAAGTTAGGTAATGTTCTCCTCCCCATTTTCCCCTACTTTTGTGTTATTTTGGGTTGGGGGAGGGGCATAAAGTGGGACAACTAGTCCTAAAGAGAGTGATGGCATGCATCCAATGATATTTATCAATACCTCTATCCGTTTCTCAATTAGAAAAGTTGGACAAGGATACATCTAGAAGGCCAAGGTGATGCATAGAGTAATCAAGCAATTTGCATTCAAATCACATACCCATAGGTTGCTTTTGTTCTCTCATTCGGTGTTGCATTGGACGGTAGATCCGTCTTGTAAACAGCAAAAGTCAATATTACACCTAGGCGATTTGATTTGATTAGCCTGAATGGAGCAGTAAGTACACCCTTTCCAGATTCTCGTGCACGCAAGATATTTCCACGATCTTCCTGCAAGTATTGAATTCATGACATCAAACAATACCGTCTTTCCTTATCCATAAGCTCCGAGGTGAGAAGTTAAATACAATTTACAGAATGTATACAGAAATGAGTTCAATACAATTGGCAGAATGTAAGAACAAAACAAATTAGGTTCGAAATATTGATGGTCAATGTGCAGTTGAAATTCACAACCACCAATCTCTTCCCTCCAACTGTTAACAAAAACAACATCTATGAAGATTATGCTTCAATGTTACCTTATTTAAATTGAACAAACTGGGAAAATAGGACTTGAAATACAATGCCACATAAAGTTTACCTCTCCAGAGAGCATATCCAGGGAAATCACATGAGCAATAGTATCCTGAGCAAAGATGACCGGTGCATATTCCTCCTGGACTGGCGATGGCTCAGGGACTTCTGAACTGTACTCATCCTTATGAACTGGAGTCTGCTCAAAACTATCCATTCTCTTTATAGTCCAGCCTTGTTGCTTCTCAAATTGCTCTCTTTCAGATTGGAGCACCTTTACAGCATATGCCACTCCACTAGTAAGAGGTCTCTCAAAGGCTGTTCTTTCTGTGTACCTCGCGAATGTCATCTGCAAGTTTGATAGGTTAGATTGTTCCTTAACAGGATTCTCGAGATTAAAGGAAAAGCATGGAATCTGTTTTTAGTAAAAATGCATTATTCAGTCGCTCTAGATTCATGCCCAAGAAAAAAAAAGTGTTGATGAAAACAACAGTAAGTGAACACAAATCAAGGAAGCAATATGGAGTAATAAATAGCCAGATTACAAAGTAGCTATACACTTATAGCTCATATTGATGGACAGAAAGAGATGGCTCGAATCTGATCACAACATAAGCTACCAATTAATGTCTCCCCCGGAGTGACCGACAAAAAGAACTTTTATTCCTGCAGCATCAATGGAGATAAGAGTTTACCTGATCAATTCCAGGCGGATTCTTGCTATGGTAGAAGGTTGAAATTAAAATAGACATAGCCTGGATATGATTCATGCTAACATTGAATTGATCCTGTAACATCCTAGCCCTCTCATCGCACATGCTCGCGAGCGTCTCTTTCCTCTTCTCCACAGCTTGCGAACTTTGATACCAGAAGGCCCCAAGAGAAGCTAAGATCCCACAGACCATCCATGCTATCAAAATCTGTTTCCACCAGCTTCTTCCCACTTTCTTAGTACCAATATACTGGGGGTAGGGATGATGGATCTTAAAACTCTTCCCTGAGATCTTCTCCAATAGTTTTATCCATATCTGCTCTCCATCAACAAGCAAATTAGTCTTTGTGGTCATTACTCCACCATTACTGATCCAATTCATGGAAATCAAAGACACAAACCAGCAACATAGCATCAGAATTAGATGCCCCACCTTCAACCCAAATTCAATAACATGGAGCAGACTCATCCAAAGACAGCAACTGGAAAACGTTAAACTTCAAACAGTATCAAATTCAACCTTTTTTGAAACTAGAAACTACCCCCACTCTTCTCCACTCCTAACTGTCAAATCTACAGAAGCTGTCTACTTGGACTTAACAGTACAAAAATTCAAACTTGGAAGCAAATAACAAGAATAACAAGGAAATGAGCCCACCGACCTCATAAATCAGGAGACAATTAGGCTGATAAGAACTAAGAAGCCGAAAATGATTCTATCTTATCCACGCAAATTGCCTGCCAGAGGGAGGACCCAGAATTGAGGAAGATGAGAAATCCCACACAAACACCCAAAGCAAGAATGAAGGAATCCCCAAGATTCCAACTTTTTCCAATTACAGAAGAGAATTTTGATTTTTATCCGGTCTACCACCAACCAAAACCCAGATGGAAAAATGGGACAAAACAAAACAAAACAAACTATACTATACTCCCAAAAGATAGCAATCAAATCAGAGAAAACCCAGAGGTCATACGTAGGATAATTAAACTTAAGGACATAATTACCACTATGATGCTTCACCTCATATATATTGGAATATTGGATATTGGTTGTTCCACTTCCACTATGAAGAAACTAACCAAAGCTATGGAAGTAAGTAGTACAGCATGTAAGTTTGACTCTCAAAGACATTTCCAAGTTAGCCAGACTTGTGTACAGTTTTGGAGACATGAGGAGGCAATAATTCAGAGAAGATTAATGATGGAATAGTAAGTATAAGTACCAGAATGAATAAAGGCAACAGCAAAGGGAAAAAAAAACTGGATTCAATGGACACTATGCTACAAGAATCTGCGAAAGCAAAGATGAGAAGAATATGGTGGTAGAAATGTCTGCTAGCACAGGCCATTATCTCTATCCATTCTATCTCCATCCAACCCCGTTAAAAAATTAATTATTCATTCATGAAAAAACTAAATAATGTTTTTATTTTATTTTATTCAGGTTCAGCCTTTCAGGGTAGGAATTTAATAATTGAAGGAAAAATGGAAATAGACAATTTAGTAAAAATGTAGGAATAGGTATAAAATGGCTTTGCTTCCACTCAGCATCAGCAACAAAAATCACCGCTTTTTCCTAGTTAGTACTGAAATAATACTACTACTCTGGTACTATAGCATCAAAATTTACAACTACTGCCCACTTTTTGCTTTTTGTGTGTTCACACTTGACACTTCCAAGTCCCATCCCACCCAAATTCATAAATATTTTTCATATCCCAGCTTTTTTTTTCCATTCTTTGTTTCTGTTTTTGGGATTTCTCCAGTATACAACTCCAACACGTCAAGAAAGTGTTTTGAACTCCATTTCCAGTTTCCAGTTTCCAGTTTCCAGGCAAGAATCAAGATACAACGACCCTTTTAGCCAAAGAAAAAGAAACCAGTACATGCACCCCAAGCATTAAATTTATTCCGTGGGTCAAATGAGCAGAAGATGCCCAACCCTTTTTTGCTTCTGGAAAATACATTTGATGATGAAAATTTTAACAAGTTTTAGTGTCAGCAACTAGGAGGTGGGAAGAATTGTGGGAAATGCGAGAGAATCAAATACTGCATGACTAAGAAAAGTAAAAAAAAAAAAAAAAAAAAGAGCAATTAAAGTAGGTGGAAACAAGGCCCCATGATGGCTACCCTCGAGCCTCGAGGTGTTATTATGTTTTGCCTAATTACCCCCGTTTTTGGAATCTTAACTTTATTCACGCCATTATTAATTAACTTTAGATTATTAATGCATTTCACATTGTCAAAACTCGTAACAATACTCACTTTTTATGATTGGCATCTCATCTCATTCTCATTCTCATCAAAGGTAATAAAAGGAGAGTAAAAAAACAAAGAAAAACCACCAATCAAGAAATAGCATCCAACATGATTGTATGGAAAATTGCCCCCTAATCTACCTATCATGTTTGTAAACCATAGACCTGTCTTTTCCATTTGAGTAAGCATTTATTTTAATTGTTTACAACACTGGAAGCAACCAGCTATGAAACGACAAAGATCAAGCTAAACACATACAGCGCCTGAATAAGTTATATGTAAGAGCAGTGTCGGATCCATAAATTATGATTTGGGGGGGCAAAATTACATAAAGTAAAAATTATATTTTAATTTTTGGGGGATAAAATTCCAATTTTCTTAAGAATTCAATTGAAAATTTTAAATTTTTTCAAGAGACATAAAACAATTTTTTAAATTTTGAGGTCGGCCGCACCCCGCCCCCCTTTATCCGCATCTGTGTAAGAGTTTTGAGTTTTGAGTTTTGAGAAATTGACTAATATAATCACACATTTGAGTGAGTTACTTTTCTGTAGCGTATTACTCTATGTATTATTCTCTATAAATGTAATATGTATATTTTTAAATAATATTAAAATTTGATTAATAAATTTGAAATATAAGTACAAAAATCTTATAAAATAATAAATAAAAATCATACAAAATATTCATTGACCTTTCCAACACTTACTACTATTTTAGTGTAGCGAGGCTTTAGCTAGCTGCAATGCACTACAATGGTAATAAACACGGTAGAGTTATGAGTGGCAAGATGGTTATTCTGATATAAAAGCAGTGGCATAGGGTTGAAGTGAAATTTAAAGTTTAAAGTTTAGGGTTGATTAGGACTTAGGAGGAGGGCATCACTGAGTCATTCATTAGGCCTGAATGGCTGAATCCTAATGTTTAATTTTTAATAGAGAAATGATACGGGACTGAAATTTCTAGAGTTAAATTCTGGATTGATTGACGTGGCATTGATAAAAAGACAAATTTATCCATTACCCATTAGGGTTCAATCATAATTTGATTAGGGTATTAATTTATATTTTTATCACTGCTCAGACACTTGAATTTCACTCCCGCTATCATTGATCTTTTTAATAATATCAAATTTTTAAAAAAAAAAATTAAAATATATGACGTCCACAGGGGCTGAGCCTTTGACATTGACATCCCACGTCAGCAGCTGCTGGCTGGCGCCAATGACTTTGTCCTACGTGTAATATCTGTAATGGCTATTCTTTCTACGTGTCAGCACTGAAGTGGCAGAAAGCTTTCATAGCATTGTCTGCCACGTGGCGAGATTTGGATGATCTTCCAAAGCTTTTGTACAACTCTCGTTGTGTCCAGTCCTGTGTTTATCAACTTCAGGGACTAGTTCAAAGTGCGGGTAGTATTTCAAATCATGCGCTAGTTCTTGTTCTGCTTCTGCCTGACCCCAAAAAAAAAAAAATAAAAAAAATAAAAAATACTTCTATGCACATTACTTAGAGTTTATCAATTAATTGTTTCTAAAATGTTTCATTTCATTTCTTAGAATTTGAAATGAATATTAGTATAGTTAGTCAAGTGGTGTTTAATTTACCCATCCACAAAAGACATTTTTTATGTTTTCCAACACAATATGCATGCATTTATATATTTGTTTCGATTAATGAAAGTCAATAGATGTTTTGTATCGCTTTGTGTATTATTTTATAACATTTTAATGTGTGTATTTAACAATTATCTCTTTGAATTCACTAATACACTAAATGGTATAAAATATTCAAAATCTTAATGAAACAGCATGACATAATTAAAACGTTGAACAAGGTAGTTCTACATGATTTAAACCGAAATCGCACTAATCCTTAATTTCGGCTATGGTATTTTTCTCCTCATAAACAATAGCTTTCGAATGTTGAAGTTAATCAAAATATATGGCAAGGTAAATTAATTAAAAAGGTAATAATATATAGAATCAAAGTTAAAATACGTACTCACCATGATCGATCCGATCGGGACAGTGTGGGTTGTCACTGGCTCACTGGACCAGAGATAATCAATGCAAGTAATGCATCATATTTTTGGAGGAGTCGAACTCATTAAGTAAGGACTTCTTCGCTGCTATTATTGATTCTTATTTTATTCATGTAAATCCACATGTATGTATGGTTTCAATCCTTGAGCATATGTGCCAGATGCCGCTTCATGTAATTTCCTTTATTCTGATTCTTTCCGTTTCAACCTTGACATCCATCTATACATACGTAAATGTTAACCTAACTATGAACTATCCCTCTTCCTGCATGCAGAGTTTGTGATCATAACACGTGCCCGTTATGCATGATGAATTTTTTCCAAGGTAAAAGATGATAGCAAAGTTTTAGTCAAGTTGGGTTCAATGCAGCAAAGTAGGACTATATTTATCTTATCTTACCTAACATTCAAATCGATGTAGTTTTATTAAAAGTAATAATTAAATGCATAAATATTATTAAAATAATTTTACAATTATTAGACTCTAACTAAGAAATTAGGTAATCATACTACATAGTTTTAATTAAAACAGACAAAATTTTGGTAAGAAGATCTCGTACCTACTCTTAGTCGATTGTTAATTGGCAACTAAACCTAAGACAACAAAGATCACTGGGAAATACTTGCGATTTACCTTTTTTTTTTCTTGGCTAGCTTTGTTTAATGCTTAATCTGGATTCTTTATTATTGTTATTATTATATAGTATAACGACTTTAATTAGTCGGGTTGGCTGAAAGTTGCTTACCTAATCAGCAGTGTATTGATTTTTGTAATACAACTTCTTGTTAAGACTTGGTTATTGTAATATTATTATTATTATTATCGTATCTTCATCGTTGTAACTTAAAAGTATGATGAGTTCTTCCAATCCTGCAAAAGAAAACTGCCAAAGGTGCAATGCTTCTTGTCGATACCAAAGAAAATATTCCAAATTAAGAGGATGTTAAAAAACAACAAGAACCAAAGTCAAATATGTGAAGGGAATTCTTTATCAACAGTTCTGCTACCTAATGTGGGCAGAGAAACAGGAAAGGTATTATAAACAGTACTGAAGACTTTACCAACCAAACGGCCGAAATGATGCCCATTTTCGCGACTGACAATTTTCTTCATAGTTTTAGACTTTGAGCCCATTAAGATTAGTTTCGTATGAACTCCTCCTGGTTTGAAGTATCGGATTCTCTGTTTAAAATTATTTTGTAATGTTCAATGTTCAAAATAAGGTGATTTCATTAAAATTATGAACACTAATAAATTAAATTTATTATTTTTAGACCCTAACGAATATATAAGTGAACCATACAAGGTAGTTTTAATCTTGGAAAAAATAAGACAATATAATAATTGGACAAATTATATCATCTACAGGTTGGACATATATGCATGGGGCGATCGAGTTTTTTTTTTTTTCCTTTGTGCACTATTTTAATTTTTCTTAATTAATATTGCAATTATCATTCAAATAAACCTTAGTACTGTAGCTGCATGTACTGAGATTTGAAATTTAGAGAAGAAATTGAGTAGCTAGTTGAGAAAATCAATGCAAGTTTGCAATACAGAAACTGATCAATGTCATTTGTCTAAAAGAGATATGAAAGAATTTCTTAAAGTGAAGGCTGTCTACGCTTCAGAGAACAAAACAAATGCCGACATTGAAGTTGAAACTTGGTAAAATGTCATTAGAAAGCTCGACAAAAATTAGATCAAACCAAACCCACAGAAACTCTTTTCCTTTTTGGTTACACATTAAGAAACTCCAAGCTATTTGTCTTAAAGAAAGCATTTCATGTGCTGCTCAATTTAGTCAATTGTGCCAGCTTTTTGCAATTTCACACACTACTACACCACCCCATCGATCAATTGTCTCCAACTAAGTACTATTAATTTTTCCTTTTATTTATTCATAATTTTGTTCCACCCGCTTCCTTGTGATCTATTCTTACCAATTTAGAGGAGAAAAAAAAATTAAAAGTGAAATAAGAGATTACATGATCATGCATTAAGTGAAATGTTCATGCAGATCGATCGGTATATCAAAGGTTAAATGCATGTACTGATGTTACATATATACACCCTCGGATCTTTTTAAATTTTGAGACCAACTTTTTTTTTTTTTGTTAAATAAATGTCGTTTTATACATACCAATACAAAAAGTATTAAAAGTTTCAAATTTATCATACACTCTATTTATGTAAAATCAATAACATTAATTGCTTTATTCATTCTACAATAAAAATTAAGTTAAAGGATAAAAAAGACAATTTATTAATTTTCTTAATAAGTATTCATTGGCACAAAACATCACTTAAAACGGATAAGAGGGAGTATATATTTCACGAAGAACAAACAAATATTTAAAAGCTGTTTTTTTTTTAATTAACATGACTAAACAGAACCTAAATAATAGTTTAATCCAGCTGAATAGGGTAGTGCAACCAATGAAAGACTTTAACAACTAATGACAAAGATCCCTAAAAAAGGCAAGAAGCTCAACTGTTAAATACATTTAATAAAGTTCATGCAGATGATAATTAAGCTTAATTTCAAGTTAGCTTATATATATATATATATATAATACTATTACTTACTATATAATATATAACAAATTAATCAGAGTGAATGTGACATTGCACCCAACACGTCGTGGAGGAGGGCTGATGAGAAGCTGACGTCAAAATGATCAAAATTAAGGAATAATGTTTGAAAAACCATATGTAAGTGCTAGAGAAATTAATAAAAAAACAAAAAAGAAGGTTTAAGGGCTCAAAGTACAATGAATCTCTTTTAATATTTCTCACTTTTGTTTATGCTAAATTAATTTTTAATGTTCGAGCTTCTTAATTTGTTGATACTCTCTTGTTTTTTAGTTATTTTTTCTGCAAGCCATGTCAAGATGCTTGCTTTGCTGCCGCCAAGGAACCCGTACTTTAATTATACATGTCACAACATACCTCACATATTATGGACTTTGTCGCGCGTCCCTTTGGCTTTGGACGTGAACGTCAAAATTGAGAGGAGAGGAAAGAATTTTGAGCATTAATTATATGAGGGGGTTAGACTTAATTAGAGATGAATGATGAATGTAATGCGTTAATGCGCATGCAAGATGGGAAACAATTCATTAATTATGACTTGTTTAAATTCATGGAGATATTTCATGTCCTTTTAAAAACATATTTTTTTCATGGTGGGTCATTTCAATTTTCCACCCATTGAATTCAACCATTGCTGATAGCGATCCATCCACGTGATTGGTGGTGGGAACTCGCCAACCTCATTCTTTTTAACCTAACCACTAAACAATATATATGCCTCTAATCGGACGATAGACTTTTAGTTAGCTAGGGTTTTATTCATCATCATATATAAATATATATAGTAATATATATATATACATACATGGGTAACCTGACCTGACTGAAACAGATATGAGAAGAATGCATGTAATCTTACGAAAACCCTGACGACCGAACACGTTTTCCATTTTGTAGTTTGTACATGCACACATAGATCCATGTTCAAGACTTTAATATATCATTCACCCAAAAAGGGTAATCTATTGGTGAGGGGTTAGCATTTTAACATTCACGTCTGTAATTCAACATGCACTTTCCGCATGATTAGAAAGTTACCATTTCGACATCCCTTACGTGTAATTTGAAATTTGAAATATGCATGTAACAGTGTATGAGTTTATAAAAATACATACTTCCTTTTATCATATTAAGTGTCGTTTTACAATGATCATAATAATTACAGTAATCAATAAAACTTCTCTCCCTTATCCACATATATATAAAACGTCATTTATTTTGCAAAAGGAAACAAAATGTAAAACCACACTTAAATCTGATCAAAGTAGTATGTATATATATAATTCGTTTGATCAATGGAATATTCAAAAATAAAATAAATTAAGTAACGCACACAAATTAATGTTGATTAGGATCGACTGAATTCTAACCAAAAGTTTAGTACGTACGTAGGCGGCTAATGTGGCATGCATGAGTTAATTAGCACGAAAATAACAACACAGCACTAATCCAAGCGCTCAATTTCAATTTGGTTCACCTACTTTTGAACTTTTGTGTTCTATAAAATGCTGGGAATAGGACCTCTTTTTGATGCCCTGTATTAGAAAATGTAAGATGCCCAAGGAATAAGACGTGCATGAGCCGTTTCAGAGTTTTTTTTTTTTTTTTTTTTTTTTATTGCCTAGAGATTTATAAAAAAATAATTGGTAGAGAATTCTGAAATTAAAAAAAAAAAAAAAAAGAAAGAATTGCCTCCATTCTTGACTTAAAGCTCTGATGGATGACTAAGCACATGAAACACTCGCCGAAATAAATCATCAAATGGCTAATTATTGTGATCATTCCGTCGTCCTTCTTTTAAAACCAACCAGGCTCATGCAAGCAAGCAATCCAATGGGCAAGCACCAACACTCAACAGCAAATATAATTAAAAATTTAAAATGCATGAATGGGAACGTGCATGCACCCTTTTATAATTTGGTTAATGCTGATTGTAAATTACGCTAATACATAACTCTATTGTTAAACATGTTTTATATCTATCTAAGACAAACTTACATTATTAGCAACGTAACTCAGCAATCATTTGAGTCCTTAATGTAGTCCCACTGCAACTATATATTATCAATACACTCATTTTCAACATTTAATGTCGAACCATCTTTTCGCTTCATCTTTTACATCAAAGTTACACGTCGCATTTCTTCATCTACACACAGTCACACACCAAATTTAGTCCTTGTTTCTGCATGCTTTATTCTTTTTCTTTATGCCAATTGCCAAGCAACCTACTCTTAACTTAACAATGTAACACGAAGGTTGATTTTCTTATCTCTACATAATTCACTATAGATAAGGGTAAATTTTTCTCCAACATGAAGATGTACGTATAATGTTCCAACAAATAAGAAAACCAATATATATAGATCAAAATAATAACACAAAGTGAACATTTAAAATTTAAAAAAGCCAAGTTGGCCACTAATAGGGTTTCTCCAGTATTGAGTAAGTTTTGAGATAAAATCTTAATATGTGAGTCATCATGTTTTTTTTAAGTGAGTTTCTTTCTCTTTTAACCTATTGACCCAATTGGATCAGAGCATAAATAGTGTAGGTTAAATTAAAATAGGTTTTGAGATCAAATCTTAAGGTCTGCTTAATTTGTTAGGTTTATTATGGCACTAAATTTAGATGGATGTGAGTCATCCTTCTGGTTTGTGACGTAAGTTCCTCTCCATTTAATCCCTAGATTCATTTGCGTCAGCGCATAAATAATGTAGATTGAGGTAAAATAGAAAATATCGCTAATGACAAAAGAAAAATAAAAATAAATATAAGATTCAAGAATTTCCCAAATCAAAACGGAATTACTTAGTTATAAATAGGAGTAGTTACATGTCAGCAAACCATTAACTATAGCTAGGAACAAGAAGAGGCACACTACTGGTAATCACAGCACTGAAAGTTGCAATACGTGGCATCCATGCGCAATCAGTAGTAATGTACTAATGTCGAATGTAGAGATAAGCAAACTTTTTTTTATTAAAGTTTTATAGCACTGGGTGACAGTTGGTCTGATGGGGCTCTCCTTGGCAACAGAACAGAACAGGCGCCATTGCCACTCTGATTGGGAAGGCAAGCACTTTGTTTGAGCATTATGTGATTCCCCACTTGTAAATGATGAAGGGGAGATTCATCCATCAATACAACTTTTGAATTTGCATCCACATCGTGGGTCCGCCAAGCTTAGCTAGTCACATTCTGCAAGACTGCAACTGCAAGCAAGGGAAATTGCTATTTTTCATTTTTCGAGAGAAGGCCAGGAAAAATAAAAAAGTTCTTAATTCTCCGTTAAACCATTTTTTTTTAGCATAGCCGTCCGTAATCACATGCATCTTTAAGAAATCGAACTCTAAATTTTAAAATTCGGATACGAACTCCCCGTAACTATTAGTCTAATGGCTCCCGTTAAATCGATCACCAATAGCCCATACAATCAATGAGAGATTGCAACTAATAGAGTAGTAAAAATATATCACGCAACTATAAAATCCCCAGTTTAACAATGGAGTACCTTTTAATGACTCTGAAATTCGTTGGGACGTTTAAGTTTTAGCCATTGATGATCGACCTATATCATTAGTTCATTACCAAGAATTCTTCTTCTTCTTATGAATGTTATATATCGATATAGATGGTTAACTACTGTATATTAAATCTGAGTTTCTTTCGAGTCCAAAAACATCATCCCGTATGATATGGTCCATCAAGCTAGCCCCAGGCCTAAAATAAGTTTAAACAAAAAAACTTCTACCTTTGAAGCCCATTGATACCTTTGACTTGGCAGTTGGCGGATTAAAATGTCAAAATAATGGTTAGTTGAGTTGAGTTGACCTGTTCTAAATTCCAAGTTCCAAATCGTCTACCACCGAAAAGTTTAATAGATATAATGGTTCTAAAATACACACAATACGAACATAATTATGACCGGTAAGTGGCAAGGAGATAAGGTGCGGAGAAATTGAATTCCATTTGCCTGGGTGAAATATTATTGAGGGCGCACCTGGAGCTCGGGTCCCGTTGGATATCCTTGCAACCTGCCAGTTAGGGCATATTCTGCGATTTACCTGTCACGTGCAGGCCAGGGCAGGACTAGTGTGGCCCGGTTTGGGCGTCCGGAATTTACAACTTTTGGAGAATTGTGATTTGGTCCAATTTATTGAATGAATTTGCTTGCTTGCTTTTTTTTTTTTCTTTAAATTTGATGTTTGAGGTTGAATAAGTAAACAAAGTAGTGATCGACCAGGACAATCTTTTTTTCACCTTCTCCAGAAGGGATTTTCGTAAAGTTTTCTCCATTGGGCTCACAAGATACACTTGCGCTTCCGATGAGAATTTTGTACAAAATTATTTTATTTTATCTTATTCAAAATTAATACTATGCCGTAGATTTCAGTAATTTTAGTAATATTTATACTTTTAATTGTTAATTTTAGTAAAATTACATTATTTTAAATATTAATTAAAATAAATAAAATAATTTTGTACAGTAAATCCGATGTACTTCATCACGCGCCATTTTGGAGATTAATTATCATTTAGCAACTTTTTGAGTTTTGACCTCACTTACAGTTGTGCGAGGAGCATATAATATAAATATATATAGATATATATTTATAGAGTAATGATACTCATAGCGAAATTTTACAGTGAAATTATATAGTAAATAACGTGACATATGTAAAGAGACAAAATCATCATTTATGTATAAAAAGATAAAATCATGTAACACCTTATAAAAAAATTGACACGTATACAAAGGGAGTTGTTATTCCCAGAGCAAATATTAGCCTCCAGAGCAATAATTAACTCATATTCCTAATTTACCCTTAATGAGTTAAAATTCTTATCTTCTCTCCAACCTTATCAGTAAGATTTATCCATTCATTTTAACATATTTTTTCTAATATTTGAGTTTCTTCTCATTTACACTGATTTTTCTTCAAATATTTATTAATATAAGACTTATTTTCATTTCCAACTTTTACAAAAATAAAATTTATATAAAATAATATAACACTTATTTTTATTAATAGTTTTTTCTCTCAATTAAATTATAAAATATTTGTCAATATATACTTCAAAAAATTTAGGCTCAGTTTGTTTAGAGTTGTTTTGGTATTTTATTTCAAAAATTCAATTTAGCTTATTTGTTTTGTCCAATTTTTTACCAAAATTTTTAAAACCAAAAACATTGTTATAGTAATTTTTTGCTTCGTATTTTTTATAAATAATTATTATATTTAAATTTAAATTTTAAATTTATAATAATAAAAATTTCTTCATAACATAAATTTTTTACCAAAATAAAATAATAAAATATTAATTAAAAATTAAATTTTACCCGAAATGCCATTGTGGGCGCAGCTGTCTGCGATGATTCTAGACGGATTCTTTTATTTGGAAGTTGAAGTTCTAGATCTTGGACTTTTGGAAAAAGATCTTTTTCAGGCAAGCATAATCAAAGCCTTTCTCGGGAGCTCGTAGTGCTAAGTTCAGCCTGAGAGTTTGGTTTATTTTTACGTGCTTATTTCTGCTGATAGTGCTCGGACTTGTTGGACCACTCTATCATAAAGAACCTATAAAATTTTAAATTCCTTACTTGACAAAGCCGCTTAGGGTTTCCTTTGGAAACGCGCTATTCCAAACCTTAATTAAGTACCAAAGGCTGCTTTCGACTGGTTTCATAAGGGGGCTGTTCACTACAAGCTATCAGCGCTCAGCGCTGTCTTAGATTGAAGGTCGACTTATCTTATTGCCGTTCAATCTCTAAGTCGGGTTTCCGCTGAGAACGGAATAATGTTCGTGTCCAAAGGTGAACAAAGCCCTAGCTTTTAAAATATTAATATATTAATTTATATATGAGTTTTAAAATGTTATTAATATTTTTTTGTGATCTATTAATATTTTTAAATATTAAATTGCTCATAATATATTAAAACTAATTAATTTAAAATAAAATACCAAAACAACTCTAAACAAACTGAACTTAATTTTTTTGAAGTGTATATTGACAAATATTTTATAATTTAATTAAGAGAACAAAACTATTAATAAAAATAAGTGATATATTATTTTATATAAATATTCTTTTTGTATAAGTTGGAAATGAAATAAGTCTTATATTAATAAATATTTGAAGAAAAATCAGTGTAAAAGAGAATAAACTCAAATATTAGAGAAAACATGTTAAAATGAATGGATAAATCTTACTAATAAGGTTGGAGAAAGAAATAAGAATTTTAACTCATTAAGGCTAAATTAGGAATATGAGTTAATTATTGCTCTGGAGGCTAATATTTGCTCTGGCAATAACATCAATTATCCTTTAGATATCACTTATGATTTGGTCAGAGTATTAATTTAATTTAAAAAAATAAGATAACTAACTAAAATAACACGTGTAATTTTTACAAACTGCTATATGAAAATAATATAATAGACTCAATTTTATCTTTTTACACCTGATACATAAGTTACTATAAGATTTGTTTTCACTCTGTCTATCATTAATCATGTTTATATATATATATATATAAAATATCTTCAAACGTTTCGCTTCACTACGTAATTTATCGTGGAGTGGGTCTGACCTCTAGCTCAACCCCGTAATGGGTGAATAATCACAAATTTTATCAGTTTCCTAATATATATATATTTTTTTTCTTCGTGAATCAAAATCCAGTCTTGATTAAGATTTCTCTCTTTTAGTGTCACCGTGGACAGCTGACGAGGCAAATGAAAAACCAATAGTATGTATACACGTAATACGGAGGAACGTGTTTGACCCAATCACAAGAAAAACTGTGATGCGTGTGAGGTGAACTGTATCAAAATATCACCTCAACAATACCCATCCAGCTTTTATATAAAGCTCAAAAATTTTCCCCATTTTAATTCTTCGTAAATAAAAACCAAAGAGCAGAGAGCAAAGGCGAGAGAGAAGAACGTGATCGTCCGTCCTGTGTTTGATCGCCGGAGTAGTAAATCACCTGAATAATCTCCGGCGTTTCTTCTTTTGAAATAATCGTTGGCAGTCTGATCTCCCTGCAATAATGGTAAATTTCTGTTTGTTTGTTTTTGTTGCAAGTCAATTTCATGTTTTGATCGATTTTTGATGGATCTGTTAATGCACGTACTGTATGTAAGTTTCTTGGATCGTCTGACGTTCAGATCTAGAAAAAAAAAAACAGAAAGAAGTTATTTGATATATTTGTGAAATTGCATCATTCAAAAGTCAAAAACTTTTGGCTGAATCAGTTGATTGTGACATGGAAAGGGAAGAACTTTTCCCTTTTTCGCTATTGGGAAATCAAGTTTATTTATGTATTTGTTTATTTTCCTTGTTTTTGGGATCAATTTTCAATTTTTAATGCATGCGTTTTGGTTTGAGAGAACAATTACTGGCAAGATCAAATCGATGATCCAATCGAGCATTCTAGATATAAATTCTGGTATCTGATCATACCCCTATTTATTTAATGATCAAACGGTTGTGCAAACTTTTATGGTTATTCATAAACTTGAGATTCAATTGTTATGAAATCTGTTTGGAGATTGGTATTAGGGATAATATGGATTTTCAGGAATAAAATTTGAATGCAGTCCGATGAAATTGGTGGTGGATTGTGTCTGTTTCTCAAATTAACGCATCCAATATGTTGCTTGTTCAGAGTTGAGCTGGTTATTGCGTGTCCAGTATTATTACCACACCAAAAAAATTATTTCTTGGTGCCATAGTTTGAACCTTGGAATCGATTTTGAGGGCTGATAATTGATGTTTGGTTGATTTAATTATCGCTGGATCTTGATTCTTTCACGTATAGAAGAGTGGATGTGATATGGATTAAACTAAAATTATTCATTGCAGACAACATCAAGGCGTCTTGCTGATAGGAAGGTGGAGAGGTTCGAGAAGAACATTACTAAACGAGGAGCTGTTACTGAAAGTAGTACAAAGAAGGGAAGCAACTATCCTGTTGGCCCTATCCTGCTTGGTTTCTTCATTTTTGTTGTCATTGGATCATGTAAACATTCTTGCTCTTCTTTCTTTCTATTATTTGCATAAAAATATGATGTTGTGCTGAGATAGAATTTCCATATCTTATCCAAATTCATTAATTAGAAAACTTTCTTTCTGTCAGCTCTATTCCAGATAATCAGGACAGCAACAAGTGGAGGCATGGCTTAACCAACCAATGTTGTATTGAATGAGGAGTGGCTGCTGCTTAGTATTGTGTTTTTGCCTGTTATTAGGCCAGATGTAGAAATCAAAGAAGAGTACTACCCTTAATTAGATATCAAGTGGTGTTGTCTTGTTTCAAAAACTCTCAGTGCAACACAAATTCTTACTTCTCCTTTTGTAGTTAATACTTAATACATTGTTGTTTTTGTTTCAATTTTTGTGCTTGTTTGAATTTAAAGTCCCCAAGGTTCCCAAAAAAAGGCCAATTGCTTTATACATATGTTTTTAAAATTCTCATAAATTTAGGTTAAACCGATTGAATAACGAAAGCTCACCAAATAGAGCAAAAACAGACACATTGTTTACATGGCATTGCTCCGACGGTTACGTTTACGTATCATTGTCGCCCCTAACTGCAAAACACCCATCATATTGATTAATATTCTAAAAAACCAGAGGCGTGCAAAAGATTTAGCTGGATCCCATTCAGAAACGGGAGTATTCAATTCAATCATCTTAGTAAGAACAAGGATGGTAGAACATTAACAGATAGAAAATAGTTTTACCCACCCCACGAGCTTGAAGAACACTAGTGATCGAATAGAGCATGAAATATTTTTGGAGAAAGCACGTTTTTGCTTGAAATAAAGAATTAACCAATAAAAATCTTGTTATGCGTTGAGAGTTCAATGACGTCGCTTTATTTTTTATCCCCTCAAATCTCACTTCAAAGATGATTATTCCCTCACACAGTTTCTGTCCAACTCCAGAGCAGAGCGTTGATGCCAAGCCATCTTTTGCCGCTTGATAACTTCAAAGTAGACCAGCTTAAGTCATCAACTAAACTAATGATTCGAAATTGTTCGATGTGCAGTTTAAAAATATCCTACATAGGTAAGGAATGCTAAACGGCCAAAGTAGAAATTCAGAGGACATTAGAGAAGATCTACAAGGTGGCCAACAAAGCTATTATAGTTCAAAAGAACGATCAAAAGAGCACAGTGAATTACAAGCTCCAGCAGTAAGGAGCTACTCTTCGAAACAATTTCAGTTCATGTTGAACCAGATGAGAGGATAGTTATTCAGAATTCTAAACTGCTTAAAATATCAAAAGGTCATTACGTAGACGTTTGTACAGAAAGATAATAAGAGAATAATCTGAAATCCTTAGGGTCGCTGTCATCTAACTTCAATGGAATATAGGCTGCACATGACAATGGCAAAGCTTGCAGCCTGACCCAGATGGATTCCACATTCAAGAAACTTGCACTTTGACACTTTGATAATGAAAGGACTTAAAAGAGTCAACAAATCAAGCAAGAGCTGTCAAACAAGGATGAAATGCAGTGCCACAAGCAATCCACTGCCTCTTTTTCCCGCGCGGCAACACACAACCAGGAACCTTCAGCCATTCCCTGCTTGATAAATCATAGGTGACAAGCCGATTCATTTGTCTTGATCTAAGTGATAACATCAGCAGACCTTTGTTACCCAAGCATGTCATCCTAACGGGCTTTCCATAAAAGTCCAAGCACCATATGTTTGGCATTCTGTCAACCTCCTTCCACAAGAGAGTCATCTTTTGAAGCTCCCATATGCAGACACATGTGGCAGCATTCTTCGTTAGCAATCCAACCAGCATGATCCTTCCCCCTGACTCTGCAAGTGTGTGGTCACTCAGGTGTAGAGGGGCTGGGATTATGAACTGCTTCCAACTCCCAGATACAGTATCATAGGACACAATCCCATCTGGATCTGATCGCATGAAGTAAAGCATGCTATTAATAGACACTGCCTGGGACCTAAAGTTCAGTGCTAGGGGAAGCTTAATATGCGAGGGCATGCTTCCTGGACGAGTCCAATTGTTCTGAATGGAGTCATATACCTCGTACTCACCATCACAACCAACCCAAAGAATCTTATAACCCCCACTAATGAATTTCCCATTCAGAGTCATACCAACTGCCACACGGGACCAGACCTTAACAGATCTACCCGGCAACTCCCTAAAAGATCTGGTAAGAGGGTTGCATACATAGAAACTCCGGTGTCCAATGTCAAGGAAACATACAAGCCCCCCTGCCGAAGCCACTGGCAAGACAATTAGCTTCGTTGGCAGTGCTGGAATAGTAGGGTGGTGCCATTTCTTTGAGGTTGGATCATACATTGCTCCAGTATTCACATTTTCGTGAGTAATAGTGTAAAACCAAGGTTGGTTTGGTGGAACCTCAGCACATTGTTGAGAAAAACTTTGAGAAGTGAGCAGCGAGTTCCATTTTCTGCAAACTGATCGGAACCGAAAAAATGTGGCAATAGGGAGCCTAGCAATCACAGCATCAAAGAGGTCTTCTGGAAATTCGTTCCAGATAATTTGCTCCATATTCTCAGTACAACTTGCAGTTTCAGTCAGTCTTCCACGACTTCGCTCCTTTCGAGCTTTCTTTGCAAGTGGCGGCTTGCCAAGTTCCAACATTTTAAGATTTTCAGATTTTCCGGCAGTCATTATGAGATTGTAGCAGTTGTCTTTCACAGAGGTATCATCGAGATTCAAAAGGCACCAGCTGCATGAAAGAACAGGTAGTAAATTCAGAAATTTCCCCTTAATAAGCTTTGTACAGTATTGCAGAAGAAAAAGTGAAGCTGCAATTGGTGATTTAACAAATCAAAACAGATATGACATATTGCTTGCTGCAGAATACTCATCTGACCAATTTAGGGAAAAGGAACGGACCAGTGTTTATACAAAATCTTGATCACCATTAGTTGACTACGAAAATACTACTTTCAGTCCCATGCTTGAACTAGCATCAAAATATATGATGGGTAGCAAGGTATCCAATTAATTAAACATATTAATATAATTCAACATTGTCTGAGCCCTTGTTTCTGATGCTTCATCTTATTTTTCATCATTTGTATCCATCTATACATGTATCACATTGGAAGGAGTGACCACCTCTAGCTTAGCCATAAGTTCCCTTTAAACAAGGGAACAGAATTTTAATCCTTTAGTGCCACAAATTTCACAAAAACTTTGCCAATGAATTTTACTCCTATTTTTAACATCCACTCCTATTGAATGCCAGAATTTTGCAAACAATTTCCACCATACAAAGTCTGTGTTTATGAGCAGAAATTAGAATCTTTGAAGACAACTGACTATTATGAATAACTGTGAGCACCTAACTAAAAAACTCAAGGGGTGGTCATCGCAGCCTAATATATGGGATTAGAGAAATCAACAAACTTGACAAGTACAGAAGAGGAAATTCCTTCAAGGGACTGCAGAAAGAAATTTGAAACTAACTAAAAAGTAAGAGCTACATAACAACTACGAGTTTGTTAATGAAAGTAGCAAAGCATGTTTGTGTTCTCTCAACAGTATGACGGTATTTTCTCACTTTCTGTGACAATACAACTTCGGGCAGTAGTCTTTTCCAAAATAAGACAGTACGTTCGAATGAGCAGAGAAATAACCATGCAAAGGCAGGGGGTGTACTGATCCAATTCAAACTAGCACCCATTTATTTTCCTTTTCAGCTTTGTAGAGAACAAATATATGGCAGGCTGCAGATTTTGCAACATTACTTTGCTCTTCCTTTTATGTAATGATTCATGAAAGATGATATAATTGAAATAGTATGTTGAAGGCCAAAACCAAGAACATTTATTATGATTTCCCAGTAAATATTAATTCGAGATGAAAAGATGCAAGGGCGAGGCGAACTAATGCTGTTCCAGTTAATTGTTAAACAGAGGGGCTTGGAAACCAAAATAGTTATGATTGCTCCAAAGAATGTACAATGAGCGCCTGTATTTTTCTGAAGCTACAACTGGAAATTATTAGTTTGATAAAAAAAGCAATGAAGATTAGCCAGGAACTCCAGTCACTTGAAACGTAGTTATCCAATAGAGTAAGAAACAAAGGGAAAAAAAGGTTTTGTCCATTCAAACAATAAGTCAGGTTTACAACACAGATGTTCACAATCCGCAGCAGTATGCAACCAGATCATTCACTTCAACACTTTACTTGAGACTGGGATTAATCAAAGAAATAACCATTTTGAACATTCGGAAAGAATTCGCATAAATATTGGGAAAAAAACACAGAAACAGCATAATATAACCTCGAATATATGTTAAAGTTCATTCATTTTCCGCATATTCTATCTCTTAGAACTAAATTAAGCAGAGACGAGTCAGCTAATCAACAGCAAAAATTGATGCACTAGGAATAAAAAAAAAATCCCACATTAAACAATTAAGATGAACAAGTAAAATGGAAAAAAGACACTGTCAAATTCTATAGTCAGCAGTTAACAAATAAAAGCAAAAAGATGCACAAATAGTGATGACCCAATCAATTGCACACTGAAACTGAAAGGTCAAATTTTTAGGTTAAAATCATAAAATGAATTTCCAAAAAAAAACGAGTAAGAAAAATCACCACTTTTGATTTCCATCCATTCAGTATTCACCCATTTTCACTTCACTTAAAGTAGAGCAGCAGGTAAGCACAGTATGGGTACACATAGACACGCACAAACACACAGTAAAATATAGACAGGGAGAGACCTATGGTGGTGGTGTTGGTGGTGCGGCGGTGGAGGTGGAAAACGGAGTACGTAATTAGGAGGAGAACCGTAGAGTTCTAAGATCTCTTCAACTTGTCCGATGAGCTGCCTCAGCATGGCAAGCCCACCTTCCATGCCCTACTCTATCTCAGCTCAGTTCCCACACCCACCCCACCATCCAAGCCCCCCTCTACCCCTACACACACACACACACAGCTCTCTCTCTCTCTTCCTCTTCTTCTTCTTCTTCCTATGTGGCTATGTATGAATCATTCTTAGGAGTAGTAGTAATAGTAGTTTTGATGACACATTTTATCTCTCCAGCTGCTTCCTCTGTCAGTGTAAAAAGTGGTGGTGCTGTTGCTGTTCGGACGGTCGGTATATGTTGCGGTTGCGGGGGTTATTATTCTTAATACCCACTCTTCTTCTGCCACGTCAGCTGGCCCATACGATTAATTGAGTAGTATTCACCGTGTACGCAACTCCTCCTGCCTCACAGTCCGTCATTCATATTATCATTTATCGCCTGTCATATTCAATTATTCTTCGCTAATCCTTTTTTCATCTTCTTTTTATTTCCTTAATTTTTTTTAACTAAATAACAACTTGTTTTTTTTTTTTCTATTTTAAATTAATTCACCTAAATTTTTCCGAGGTTTGCTTTTAATAACAAAAATTCCATTTACACTCGAGTTTTGGGATATGAAATTGTATTAAAATATTAATAAAAGTTATATTTTAATTTTTCTTATTTTTAAAGAATTTAATTAGAAACTTTTTATAAAAAAAAAATATGTATATAAATTGTCAAATCTTGGGGCAGTTGCACCCTGCCCTTTCATCTACCTTTGAATTAAAGTATATTTTATGTTGCTCGTTAGTTTTGTCATAATTGATACAATTGATGATACAAGCAGTTAGTGTGGGCTATAAAATTATGTAATCATACTTTTAATTGCTATTTTCTTTTCCCAACTCAATACATGTAAACTAATAGATCATCAGAGAAAACTTAAAAATAGATAAAAAGTTTTAAAAAATCTCAATTTTCACAACTACCTTATACGAAACGCAATTAATGGTGATTTAAATTTGTGTGCGTTAAAATTGTAATTAACTCTCATATATCATATATGATACCGTTACATCGGAGTTTTTGTTGTGGAGAGGCCCAAAGTTTTTGCTGAAAAAACTTGTACTCGTATCTATTTACATAGACTTGGGTCTTTTAAAAGTGATTAGTAAATGGAAGAACTGGAAAGGCATGCAAAATTGCAAATGAAAACGTTCAATCCTCCTTGCGGTTCCCTTGAGTTCTAAGAACAACCAAAATATGTACATGCATAATTAGTATTGTTAATATCCAGACTGAAATGGAATGTTCTATTTGAATAATTCATCAAAATGACCAGTTTGATAAATTTTTAACGAAAAAAGAGGATGAAAGTTGAAACTATATTAATTTGCTATTTAGGCGTTGCATTTATCTCATCTTGGCAGAAGAAGATGGCGGCTGCGACTTGCTAGGTAGGCTAAGATGCAGTCTATAAACAAATAATGAAATAAATACTCGTTCGTTGTAACGTGCCTCAAGCCCAGAAACTGCAGAACATTGGTGGATATATATATATAGGACCATGAATGAGGAGCAGAAATTCCAGCCACATAACAACTGATCATCATTTTGTTATAACTTATAACTATGCATGGCATATTGGCATATTGGCATCACCCCATAAGTGCAAAAGCACTACGTCCACCTAATGAAATGAGTATAAACTGCAACCAACAACACTTGTGAGCAAGAACGTTCACAAAAACTTGCTCAAGGATAATATATATATAGCATACGTGAATTAAGAGATCATTGTCGTGTGGCAACAAAAATGAAATGATGAAGCCTGCACCATAGCATCATGCATTCTTGTGCTGTTACTTGTGCGCCTGCATTCACGGTATGTTCATGATTGGATCATATACTCCAGTCTCCATACATGTATTCCTCCCTAAACTAATCATCATAATGTGCCTAATTAACAGACAATTATAATCCACTAGCATTTTTACACCAGCTGCTAATTCATGGATATGCATGGCATCCATATATATTAATTAATTACAATTTACGACAGACAAGATCTCGGTGTAGTCATAGGATTGATGAAATAGCCACTCATATAAGATTTGCTTCAAATGAAACCCTTTAAAATTAATTACAATTTCAATTCTTGCCCAAAAGTCCCCTTAAGTTTTTATCTGAATGTAAGTAACTCTATTCTTGCCCAAAAAAAAAAAAAAAATGTAGTATAAGGCCGCTCTCATTTGGTGATTGAAAACTTCATTTATGTTCATAAAAGGGCTAATAAAATTAAACCCTCAAACCGCAAAAGAAAAAGCTAGGAAGTGGGCTTTCTAGTAAAGGGAAGAGTGATGATGATAAATGAATAAGGGGGGAAGGAATGGAAGGGAATTATTCAAAAGATAATGTAAGACAAGAGGAGAAGGTTAATTGAATGATTATGTTTGTAAAGGCAAGGGTGTGGATGAGTAATCATTTGTTTTATGGGGAAGAGAGGGTTTTGGTGGAAATTTTGATGATGGCTCATTATGTTCATCATAATGATAGAATCCTTCTTTTACGTGTGGATTTGGTTCGTTGCTTTCCTTCTCTTCCGAATTTTTCTTGTTCAAAGCGTTTTGGACCTTTTGGTTACATCGTTCTTGAATTTGTCTTTGCATTCAATAAAGAGAATGACACCACGACTATCACTATATGTTTCAAGTCTTACTGTGTTTCCCATTTTTTTTTAAAGTCATAATTTTAAATTTTATTATTAATAAACAAAGTTTAGGTCATTCCAAAATTGTTTAGGGAATGATGCATAATAGGAAATCATGCAAAAAGTTACAATTGAAATTTTAGCAAGCTTATTAAAAAAAAATAAAAATTCCCTAATTATGAAGGCTTAAGGTAAATTACCCTTATGGAATGTCATATTTATACGCTTTTGTTCCTCTTTCATCTTACAAAAGAGAACTGCTAAATATGTTGGTATATTTATTTATTTATTTTTAAGACTCGATGGGCTGGAGTAGATTATATACCAATTCGGAATTAAAGGTTCTTATGTTTTCATACATTTGGGATTTTGTGCTGATTCCAATTTTGCCATGGATCTTTTGCAACTCCATCTGTAATTTGTCATTTAACATTTTTCTATAAAGAATCCCCTTGGGCTGATTAGACAATCAGCCTGACTGCCCCTCTCAATCATAAAACAACAATGCGGAGTTAAAATCTGATAAAAAAAAACTAGTTTATAAATTAAGCTTTCCTTCGACTGGTAGAAGAACGGGAACTAGTTGGGCGAATATGCTGCTTAATTTTCTTTTTCGGTGAGTAAAAGGAGACCAAAAGATCGTTTTTACAAATCAATATGTCTAGGCGGGTTGCACCTATTAAATCTGTCGCCAATATCGGTTTAACTACATCAAGAGTATCGGATAGAAAAGTAACTATTAATTGCATACATAAACTCGTTTTTGCTAAAGCATCCGTGCATTTATGCTGCTTAATATTAATTAAGAACATTACTCAATCTGCCCTTATTAGATGTCTCTTGTACCGTGCTATTGTTATTGGGTCAAAATCCGAAAAAGTTTTGGAAAGGAATGATTTAAGCAGACTGATTCCTGATTTAACTAGTTGGGCCAATGCTGAAGTAGAAAGCCTAAGGTATTCCAGAATTAGAATAGATTGAGAACAATTACGAAAACACAAGCCCAAACAAAAAGCCGTCAGTTTTGGACATCTAAATCAATTGTTTTGCTTAACCATAATGGATGTTATACTGAGGTTAAACACCCAAGGATCTTCTTGTACAATTCTTGATGCAATCAATGTTTCATTCTCATAAATCCACGCTACGTAATTAATACTTATAACTTAATATTTACTAATCACTTAATAGAATTATAATTAAATATATTATAAAATAAAATAAGGATTACAACCGAGAATGGAACAAAAATACGAAGGGGATGAAAGGCAACATAAATGGTCATGTGTTAACGATTGTTTATTAGTATTATTAAGAGAATGAGATCTTGGACTTGGGAGTTTGGAATCAACAAAATTAACTGTCAGCTTATGCGGTGCCACACAAGCTGCAATTGGGATGTGTTTAAGATGAAGGGATGTTAAAGAACCAAGTGTATAATAAATTATATATTGCACATTGTTCTTCTTATATTATTATATTAATAATTACAACAAGTGCTACTACCCACCACTACAAGTCTACAACTTGTTTATCCTTTGATTTTTTTTATCATTAAAGA